>MJUU01065718.1:18638-41343 GCA_002080025.1 Modiolus philippinarum
AAATCCCATGTTAGGGGGTCAAAATACCATGGTTGACGAAATGTCGCAATTTTCAGATGGGGTTGCAAAATTCCATGATAGGGGTCAGACTACCATGGCAAAACATAGAATTAATATCTTAGATACATGTTACATGTTTTGAAGGGAAGGGGGTTCAAATCCCATGGTAGGTGGGTCAAAATACCATGGTTGATAAAATGTCACAATTTTCAGACGGGGGTGCAAAATTCCATGATAGGGGTCAGAATACCATGGCAGGTCAGAGAATTAATATCTTACATACAAGTTACATTTCTTGAAAGAGGGTTTAAAATCCTATGGTAGGGGGGTCAAAATACCATGGTTGACGAAATGTCACAATTTTTTAGATGGGGGTGCAAAATTCGATGATAGGGGTCAGAATACTATGACAGCATAGAGAAATTAATATCTTACTATACAAGTTACATGTTTTGAAAGGGGGTTCGAAATCCCATGGTAGGGGGGGGTCAAAATACCATGGTTGACAAAATGTCACAGTTTTCAGAGTGGTGCAAATTTCCATGATAGGGGGTCAGACTACCATGGCAAAACATAGAATTAATATCTTACATACATCTTACATGTTTTGAAAGGGGGATCAAAATCCCATGGTAGGGGATCAAAATACCATGGTTGACGAAATGTCACAGTTTTTATATGGGGGTGCAAAATTCCATGATCGGGGGTCAGAATACCATGGCAGCTTAGAGAATTGATTACTAAACATACAAGTTACATGTTTTGATAGGAAGTTCAAATCTTATTGTAGGGGGCCAAAATGCCATTGTTGACTAATGTACAATTCATGTACATTTATTCCATATCCTTTCATTTTTCCTATAAACGTCACAATTTTCAGATGGGGGTGCAAAATTCCATGATAGGAAGTCAGAATGCCATGGCAGCATAGAGAATTAATATCTAAACATACAATTTACATTTCTTGAAAGGGGGTTCAAAAATTCCATGATAGGAAGTCCGAATACCATGGCAGGACAGAGAATTAACATCTTACATACAAGTTACATTTCTTTGACAAGAAAATAAAGTTGGAACAGTTTCCTTCTATTACAGTCATTAATTTTATGCGAGGTGTGCTGTTAAAATTACATTTTAAAAAGAAATGAGATTCATCCTCCAGTACATTACATTCATTGCATAATCTTTGTTTTCGAGGGATGCTATTGTAACGCCCACGCTCTTTGAGCAAACAGTGATCGCTAGTTCTACATTGGGTTAACATTTTTCTATTGTTGAATTTTTTTTTCTTCTACTAAGTAATCTTCCATTTTGATATCATTTTTAAGTTTGCTGTACAAAAATAATTTTGAGTTGCCTGTAATACTGGAATTTTTTTTTCGTGTAATTTTTATATAATGATCCTTGACTTCATTTCTAAATATTTTTTAAGCAAAGTTTTTTTTTTTCAAAAAAAGATTTGGTAGTGTTTTCATAATTTTCTATTTCTAACTGATTCTTCATTATAGCTTTGATGCAAAAGTATACTAAGGATAATGACACTCGTCATTATTTATTTATTTATCTATTTGTTATTTATACATTTGCATATGTCATATTAAAAGCATCCATATTTTTTTTAGTTTGAAGCAGATATTATAGACCTCATTAGTGGGTTTGTCATATAACAACTTTCATGGTGTGGGGTTGGTTTTCATTTCATTCAGGAAAAGTTGTGACAGTCACAATAAATTTTTTTTGCACTTTCACATATGCTAAAATTGTGTGAAATGAGTCTAGCGGCATTATTCTTTCATGATCATTTTATTATATTACACATTATCATGAATGATATGACCTGATTGACATGTTAGAATTTTCTGGTAATTTTATAACTTATATTAGCATATACTTTTAGAAAAGTGTTGTCCCATTGCTTTGTTCTACCATGTATTTGTAAAGACTCTGTCTCATTTGCATTTACTCTATATCTTTTCATTGACCCCCCTTTCAAAAAAGGTCAGCTGTACATTAAAGAAAAGATATTAATTCTTTATCCTGCCATCATATTCTGACTCCCTATCATGAATTTTTAACCCCATCTGAAAATTGAGAATTTTCATCTTCCATCTGAGAATTGTGAGGTTGAGTCATCCATGGTATTTTGACCCCCTTACTATGGGCTTTTGAACTCCCTTTCAAAACATGTAAACTGTATGTTCAGATATAAATTCTCTGTCCTGTCATGGTATTCTTATCCCCTATCATGCAATTTTCAACCCCCATCTAAAAATTGTGAGGTTTGGTTAGTAATGGTATTTTGACCCCCCTGCCATGGTACTTTGATATTTTGAACCCCCTTTCAAAACATAAATGTACATTAAAAACATTGATTCTATATCTTGCCATGGTATTCTGACCCCCCGCCCCCCATCATGGAATTTTCCATCCCCATCTGCATATTGTGACGTTTTGTCAACCATGGTATTTTGACCACCACTGTAAGCGTACTTTCTTTACGGCGTGCAGAATTTCCGGGTATATAAACAACCTATTGTATTTCTACCTTGATGTTCATTCCGTCACGGTCAGTACTCCATGGTGATTGGTCAATTAGATGTTGTGGATATTCTACCCTAGTGCATCTTATCCAAAAGGAAGGAATACACTGCCGGAATAAATCCACTGTTACACCACCCCGCCTTGGTATTTTTAACCCCCCCCTTCAAAGCTTATAAATGTATGTTAAAGACATTAATTCTATATACTGCCATGGTATTCTGACCCTGTCATGGAATTTTGCACCCCCATCTGAAAATTGTGACATTTCGTCAACCATGGAATTTTGACCCCCTACCATGGGATTTTGAACCCCCCTTTCAAAACATGAAACATGTATGTAACATATTAATTCTATGTCTTGCCATGGTAGTGTGACCCCCTATCATGGAATTTTGCACCACCATCTGAAAATTGTGACATTTCGTAAACCATGGAATTTTGACCCCCTACCATGGGATTTTGAACCCCCCTTTCAAAACATGAAACATGTATGTAACATATTAATTCTATGTCTTGCCATGGAAGTGTGACCCCCTATCATGGAATTTTGCACCCCCATCTGAATATTGTGACATTTTGTCAACGATGGTATTTTGACCCCACTACCATGGGATTTTGAATCCCCCTATCATAACATGTAACTTGTATGTTTAGATATTAATTATACCCCGCTACATAGTAGTGGGGGTATACTGGTTTATCTCCGTTCGTCTGTTTGTTCGTTCGTGGGTTCGTCCGTCCGTAACCACACTTTTCTCAGCAACGACTTTACAGAATGAAATCATATTTTGGCAAAAGCTTTCTCATGATGGTCCGATGTGTATATACAAATTTCAAGGTTACCACATAAGTACTTCCTGTTTGAGACTTCATTGTTTTTTTTTTTATTTTTGTACAGAATATGGAATTTTTCGTCACATTTTTTTCTGAATATGTAAGAGGGATTCAATTGTTGTTATACACAGAGCTTCCTTATGGTCCAATCTATTGTGTATTCTGATTTCAAGGTTAAGCCGTAAGCACTTCCTGTTTGCCGAGACGTCTTTATTTTTCATTATACAATATATGGAAATTTTCGTCAATTTTTTCGAAAATTTTCAGTGGGATTCATTTGTTGTTTTGCACAGAGCTTCTTGGCAAAAGCTTTCTCATGATGGTCCGATGTGTATATACAGATTTCAAAGTTACCGCATAAGTACTTCCTGTTTGCCGAGACTTCATTTTTTTACGTTGTACAGCATATTGAATTTTTCGTCACAATTTTTTTCTGAAACTGTAAGAGGGATTCAATTGTTGTTATGCACAGAGCTTCCTTATGATCCAATCTATCGTTTACTCTGATTTCAAGGTTACGCCGTAAGCACATCCTGTTTGCCGAGACGTCTTTATTTTTCATTGTTGTACAATATATGGAATTTTTCGTCAAAATTTTTTTCTGAAATTGTAAGTGGGATTCAATTGTTTTTTTTGCACAGAACTTCTTTATGGTCCAATCTATGTTACGCCGTAAGTACTTCCTGTTTGCCGAGACGTCATTGTTTTTCATTGTTGTACAATATATGGAATTTTTCGTCACATTTTTTCTGAAATTGTAAGTGGGATTCAATTGTTGTTTTGCACAGAGCTAACTTATGGTCCAATCTATCGTGTGTTCAGATTTCAAGGTTACGCAGGAAGCATTCCTGTTGTAGAGATGTCATTGTTTTTTATTGTTGTACATTATATGGAATTTTTCCAATTGTTGTGTTACACAGAGCTTCCTTAAGTTTCAAATCTATCGTGTATTCCAATTTTAAGGTTAAGTCATAAGCACTTCCCGTTTGCTGAGACATCATTGTTTTTCATTGTTGTACAATATATGGATTTTTTTGTCACAATTTTTTCTGAAACTGTAAGTGGGGTTCAATTGTTGTTCTACACAGGGCTTCCTTATGGTCCAATCTATCGTGTATTGAGATTTAAAGGTTATGTTGTAAGCACTTCTTTTTTGCTGAGACGTCATTTTTTTTTTCACTGTTGTACAATGTTTGGAATTTTTCGTCAAATTTTTTTCTGAAATTGTAAATGGGGTTAAATTGTTGTTTTGCACAGAGCTTACTTATGGTCCAATCTATCATGTATTCAGATTTCAAGGTAACGCCCTGAGCACTTCCTGTTTGCCGAGACTTCATTGTGTTTCATTGTTGTACATCTGAAATTGTAAGTGGGATTCAATTGTTGTTTTGCACAGAGTTTCCTTGTGGTCCAATCTATCGTGTATTTCAATTTCAAGGTTAAGTCAGAAGCACTTCCTGATGCTGAGACGTCATTGTTTTTCATTGTTTTACAATGTATGGAATTTTTTGTCACAATTTTTTCTGAAACTGTAAGTGGGATTCAATTGTTGTTTTGCACAGAGCTTCCTTATGGTCCCATCTATGGTGTATTCAGATTTCAAGGTTAAGCCATAAGCAGTTCCTGTTTGCCGAGACGTCATTGTTTTCGACTGTTGTACAATATATGGATTTCTTATGAAACTGTAAGTGGGATTAAATTGTTGTTCTACACAGAGCTTTCTTATGGTCCAATCTATCATGTTTTCGGATTTCAAGGTTGCATCATAAGCAGTTCCTGTTAGCCGATATGTCATAGTGTTTCATTGTTGCACAATTTCTTTTGAAATTGTAAGGCAGATTCAATTGTTGTGCAGACAGTTATAGTTACACATGTTGGTTACTAGAATTATATCATTGTGTTTATACTTGTATTGTGTCCACACTTTAACTGTGTCCACAAATGTATTGTGTCCCTATACAATTTGATTTGCACTTGCCACATTGATTCAGGGTTTAATGAGCGGGGGTATATCAGGCTGCCATTGGGCGCCAGCTCTCGTTCTCTATGCTGCCATGGTATTCTGACCCCCTATCATGGAATTCTGCACCCCATCTGAAAATCGTGACATTTCTTCAACCATGGAATTTTGACCCCCTTACCATGGGATTTTGAACCCCCTATCAAACATGTAACTTGTATGTTTAGATATTAATTCTCTATTCTGCCATGGTATTCTGACCCCCTATCATGGAATTTTGCACCCCATCTGAAAATTGTGAAGTTTGGCCAACCATGGTATTTTGACCCCCATCATGGAATTTTGAACCCCCTTCTAAAGTATCGATCTGACATCGAATATGTCATTTCTATAAAGTAATCGAGAACCGAACCGTCAGTCTGAAAAGAACAATCCAAGGACAATGGCAACGTTGGAAAAACAAAGAAACTAAGACATAACATGAGCACGGCACAGAAAAGAAAATGAAAACACGCACATATACAAAAATGAACAATACGGACCCAATATAAAATTAGCTTTAAAACACCACTAGGGGTTCAATATTCTATGGGTTCAAAATACCATACAGGGGGTTCACTTTTCTATGAGGGGGTTCAATATTCCATGGGTAAAAATTGACCACGGGGTCAATTTTCCATGGGGTTCAAAATACCATATGACACCGGCACTAGCAAAAGCCAGCAGAAGGGTTAAACAGGTTTATAAGTACCCAGACCTCCTTTTTATCTGTCCCGATTCACGAGTATAATAAACATACGAATAAAACCCAATACAGGTAGACTACTAGCTCCATGACTACAATATTATGAACCACTCATATGTGGTTTGATGTGTGACTATCTAGATAGGAACTCTCGTGTAATTAAAAACAGAAACTATTGCCAAAAAATAGCATTAAGCGTCAATTACTGGATTCCTAACCTATTAAATAAAAACACACCTCCTAAAAATGTACTATTTATTAACTTGGAGTTTACTTTTAACCTTTTTCCTCATAGCAACTGTTTTACTAAATCTTAATTGATGCCAAACGATATATGAAACAATATATGAAATAAAAATAAACCTTGACTTTAACTGTGTTAAATCAATTAGTGTTCCCACTGGATGTATTGATATATCGTTGTTTTTGTGAAATAAAATAACAAACTCGGTGACATCAATGAACTCGAAAATCCCATTTCGGCCTGTCATGAATTTATAGAAATTATCAACAATTATCAAACATGTAATCTATGATTACATACTTTATCAAATGACACAAAGAAACTTTCGAATCACGAAATGTTGGAATGTGTGGAACTACTTGTATGCGGTTGTTTTTTGGTATGATTATTTTAAATATTTCATTTTTTAACATTTCCATTTTCTTCACAGAGTTTTTGAAAAGTTCATTCCTGTAAACGTATATACGAATGATAATGATTTCAGTACAACAACAACATGTAAGTACCTAAAGACCCTTATCTCTTGGATCATATAGCACTTAATGTTTACTAATCATCGTGCTTTAAACACTGTAACAAATAAGTCACCATTGAATTGAAGAAGTCGTTTTGAAAGACATGGATAATAGCCTTTTGAACAAATAAAAGGATATGGAGTAAATGTACATGGGACGAATTTCTTATAAATACGTGGTAAGATTCGACATATTGAACCACGCTTTAATTGTTGTTCTTCGTCGTCTTAAAGGTCTTATGTTAAATCATGTTTTCCGACAGGTTCACCGTGGATGAACAAAATTTGTTTGTTTTTTCATATATTTCCCAGTATGCTAAAAGATGCCCTTGTTAGCCATTTTGGATGCTAAACGAACATAGACATTAAGTGTTTCGAAGGCTACCATCAAGGACACTTGTGTTTAACATTTGGTAAAAATTGCTGAAAAGTTTCAGAAGGGGGAATATATTTCCGAAAAGGCCCTTTGTTAAATAACTATACGTCGAAATAACCGAACAGTTAGTTTCTGCAGACTATTTCGACAAGTTATTGCTCTTCAGTGCAACTGAAATAAAAAACGAATTGGAAGACTTAAATCTAGAAAAAAAGAAAAAATGTAAACAGTTATAGAACAATGAACCAATATGATCTAAAATCAAAATTAACCGAGGACAGAGATTTGTACGCGGAAGAAACTATTTAGTCTTCATTACAACTTTTTAACTTAAGATATTGCTGTATTCCAAATAGAATAGGGTGAACATCGAAGTCCTGGAAACTGGTCTGGTTATACATTTTAGGACGAGCATTCCACTCATAAAGATGGCAATCTTGGGCTTGATGTGACTAAAAAACCCGTATCTTAAAGGGAGGGGGGGGGGGCAAAAGATTATTGTGATCAGATTTAGTTAAATTTAGCCAGAGATTTCAGAGTAGAATTATGGATTCATTTAAATCCATAATTTCACATATATTTAGCTATGTTTCCCACTTGCGACCATTCTCTATGAGGAAACAGCATAAAAAGTACAAACACCAAAGGATGTCATTATGAACAAATCTGATAAAATTGGTCAACAAGTTTTTGAAAAAAAAGATATTTCATTGAAAAATTTACGATGACGACTTTTGATGACACTTGACGCTGAAAACAACGACAGAAGAATACCGAAGGAACAAAGGAGTGAAATTTACAAAAATCGAAGTCCAAAGACATGGCCAAAACGAGGACATAGAAAACAATGATGTCAGACACAGAAAACTATGACGCAAGACAGATACAGAGCACAGAAATAGAAATCATAACATTCAAAACAAAGTCATTTACAGTGTGAACTCCAGTGAAACTGAGAGTGACATCAGGTGCTCCGGAAAGGTAAGCATGTCCTGCTCTGTTAACAGCACCCATCACAAGGTAAGTGAGGCATATATATTTTTGAAAGATATGTTATGTAGCTGATTGGTTAATGTCTTTTGCCAACCCTGAGACAAAACCAATTAAAAATCATTGTACGTGTAACTACACTAACCCTCAAACAGTGACAAAAATATTACAAAAGTCAATATGGATAAATAGAATAAAAAATATAACAGGAAACACCTACAATGGCCGAACAACATAGCCACATGCCACAAAGTAAATAGGAAGTGCAAAAAAAAAACACCCACAATAAAAATAGAAAAATGTAGATGTAGAAAAATGAATAAAACTATATCAAAATGGATTATAAAAAGCAATGCAAAATTGACAATACAAAAACAAACTTCAAATTCACTTGAATATTATAAAAGAAAACTAAAGAACGTTCATAATTACTTAAGGAATAACATTTTGAGTTATTTTAACTGTAATTGTTGTAATAAACATGCATCTAATAGCTTTTTTCAAATTTTCATGTCGTAATGAATTTTATCCGACATATTCATAATAATAAATTATATCATTTTTCTATTTATATTAACCTGTGCTTGTTTTGTGATACTTATAACATTTCATTTCATTGACTGCATTTGTTGCAAAAATTGAGCAATGCTCTGTTATTTTTAGGTGTTAATATTATCGTAAAAACAACTTAGTGAACAAGTCTTGAGTATTAAAAGTGCTCGAAGCATTTCAAGTACAATGAGTTTCTATTTTTGTACTCGAGATTTAAATTGTTAGAAATATTTTTTCATGATTGATTGTATGTTTTTCCATATGTTTTTTTAATGAGTAATTTATTTTCAGTGTTGTGTGCGGTACTCATTATAATCTTAGTAGCTGTGTGGTATAGGATGTTTCCAATGAAACAATTTACATCTTCAATGATAGAACAAACTTACCTATGTCCAAGTTGGTCGGGCCGACTAGGAAATTTAATGTTTCAGTATGCTTCTTTGTACAGTATTTCACTTATAAATGGCATGCGGCTTGTTATCAATGATGATGACGAAATAAATTATGTGTTTGAATATTTATATGCAGACAAGCTGGATGATAACAATTCAGTTTGTGAGGATGCAGAAACAGTGGGGGAAAGTGCACCTTGTTTATACGATGAAAAAGCGACATTATTAGATTCGAGGAAAAACATTAAGCACGATTCGTTACTTCAGTCGTGGAAGTATTTTGCACATTTTGAGGACGATATAAGAGAACAGTTTCGTTTCAATGACAAAACTGATATATTATGTCAAAAGATAATAGACAAAGCTGTGGCGAATTATACGGAAGACAAACCAAGGGAGATAACAGAAGATATTCAGATAGTAGGAATGCATATAAGACGAGGTGATTTTTTGTTGAAAGGGAAAATTGAATTCGGCTATCAAACTGCAGACGAAACGTACATTAACAAATCTATGAATTATTTTAGGCACAAATTCAAAAATGTTTTATTTTTGGTGTACACCAATCCACAGAAGGATGACATATTATGGTGTAAGAAACATGTGACAGGAAATGATGTAATTCATATGAATTTGAATTTACCGGAAGTAGATATGTGTTCATTATCTAAATGCAACCATACCATAATAACTGTTGGGTCGTTTGGCTGGTGGGCAGCTTGGTTGGCCAATGGTATAACAATTTATTTCAAAGACATAGCAAGGAACGGAAGTGAATTTCGAGGTGATTTCAGTGAAGACATGACAGATTATTTTTACCCAGGATGGAAAGGATTTTAACGTTGATTAATTTCTTTTAGTGAATTGGTGTTCCTGTTAATAAGATAGAAAGAAACAAATTTAAGCAACAAGTTATTTGTTTATAAGTTATAAGTTATAAGTTTTTTATGAGTAATTTATGGAAATCTTTGCATAAATTCTATGGTATCTCGAAGAAAAGTTAAGAGCTCAAAAAGTGACAAATAAAATTTCGAGGTACACATGGTTATATCAAGTAATCATTTTCAATAAAACAAGTAATGGATCTGAAGCAAATTAAGGTCGAAATATCTCGCTGAAAGATTGTTTAGTTAAAATGTAAAGAAGTTTTATCAGATAATTTAAGACAAATTTGATTTATTCCGTAGGTATTGATACACTTTGCATTGTTTGTTCTCAAAAGATAAATTAAAAGCATTTGGCATCACGCTCAAAATGGTGGAATAAATATTGCGAAAGTATTCGATTTCAATCATGAAATTCCCATTCAGAATTAGATACGACTGGAAAACCGAATTAAAAAAAGGCCGACGGGATTCAGGTTATATTGACGTTTACTGCTGAGAACCTCATGGTGTCTTCAAGATGAAGAACAACAATATACAATTATGGCCCGCTGTTAGGGAAACATCCAGATTTGTAAACCCGAGGAGGCTCTGCCCGAGGGAAACTACCTCTCCAAGGGTTGACAAATCTGGATGTTTCACGTTAACAGAGGGACATAATTGTTTTATTATATTTTAAATAGTTACATTAATTGCAAATCAAGAGGTATTATTATGGTTTAATCTCACGAAGAAGATTGATATAATTTGCTTGTGATTTTTAGAATCTATAGGGTTTTTTCTCTCTGTGACGTCATTTCCGGGTTATTCAGCGGGAAACAACAGGGTTGTTCCCGCAGTGATGTCATATCGAGGTTGTTTGCTAAAACATCTGAGTTATTTTGAAGTCACATGATTGCTATCATCCAATAAAATCTTCTCGTACTTAGTAATATATAATAACAAGCGTTGTTCCCTTGCTGGATTTTTGCATGTTTTTCCACAGAATTTGTCTCATGTGCATTTATTCCACATTCTTTCATTGTTAATATAGCAATAGATTTTTCTCTCCTGCACTGCGAGAAATCTATGCTCCCTATATATTTCAGTGATCGTGTACTTGTTCTTGACAGAATATATCGAACGCATAAACTATCCAAATTTCAAATTATGGCATTTTTTTTATTTCCAAAAGTTTATTCTGACTATTCTGATTCTAGTGTTTGCATTTTTTTTTTCTGTAATTGACTGCCTGAATACCCTATGGTTGTTTATATTTGTTTATATGTTGTGAGTTGTCTTCAGAAACCTTTTTGTGTCGGATGACTGCGGTTGTGAGAATGTCAGTTTTGCATTAAATGTAGTCTATAGCAATGAACATTCATGGTGAATGGGGGTAAAACAAAGTTGCCGAACAGCAATGTCAATGGTGAATAAAAGGATATGGAGTAAATGCACATGAGTCAAAGTCTCTACAAATACATAGTCAAAAACAAGCAAAGGAACAACGCTTTTATTGTTGTTCTTCATCTTAAAGTCACCATGTAGCCTTCAACAATGAGCTTTGCTCATACCTCATGGTAAGTTCAAGACGGCCCCTAGCACCGGTTTAAGCGGAATTCTTTGCTAATTGTCGAGCACTGCTACATCCATGTCTTCATTGGTCATGGGTGTGGGATTGTCAACAAACATCAATTAAACTGGCAAAGTGCTCTTACAATCACTGTCATCCTTTGCCCGACAAAAGCACTAGTGTCTTAAGCTAGTGGACGATTACAACAACAGGCAACAGACAAACACAGGGCACTCATCAAGTCGAATGTAAGAAAACTTGGCGTTATAAAATAGTGAGATATGGACACATTAAACAGGTGGTCAGGATTACATTTCGAAATTACAAAAATGAATGCCAAAATTTGAAAGTATGAATAGTATATCCATATGAGAAATTCTCTCAAGGCCCAAAGTCCAAGAGGAAAAAAGAAAGCAGGTGGAAACCAACGAAAAAAATATCGACCGTAATGGTACTGAACTTGTACAGGCATTTAGAAAATGTGGATTAAATCGCCGTTATGGCTCGCCAAACCTCCCCTTCATTTTAAACATACAAATAATATCATACATGCACATATAGATACCAAACAACAGAAAAAAATATGTGAAAATTTATACCCTTGACATCGAACGAAAAAAATCTGTCTTGTAGAGAAACGGACAGCATGGGTACCATTTTGTACTTGTTGAAGTATAAAACTCTCCCTATATAATATTTATCTGCACTGATGAGACATAAGTTGTCGAAATGCGCATATGCAAAAGATAAATTAACAGTAACTTCGGTATTTGGTTATTTATTTCCACTTGGCCGATGCTTATGCTGGTGGACTGTTATTCAACGAGGGTATTCACCAACCCAGTAGTCAGTACTTTAGTGCTGACCCGAAAACCGATTTTATTGAAATATGCAATATCTAAATTTTACCAAATTCTGTTTAAAACTAAGGAGTATCTCCCTCTTGCATAGCTCTGTCCTTAGCTGAATTTTGGCTCTTCTATTTAGATCCTTTTGGTTATTTGTTCTCTATCAGGTTTTACACGTTTTTCGGTTAATGGAATTCCAAATTTATTGGTTTTATCTGCACTGATGAGACATAAGTTGTCGGAATGGACAGCATGGTTACCATTTAGTACATGTTGAAGTATAACACTCTCCCTATAAAATATTTATCTGCACTGATGAGACATAAGTTGTCGAAATGCGCATATGCAGAAGATAAAGTAGCAGTAACTTCGGTATTTTGTTATTTATTACCACTGGGCCGATGCCTATGCTGGTGGACTGTTAGTCAACGAGGGTAATCACCAACCCAGTAGTCAGTACTTTGATGCTGACCCGAAAAGCCATTTTATTGAAACATGCAATATCTAAATTTTACCAAATTTTGTTTAAAATTAAGGAGTATCTCCCTCTTGCATAGCTCTGTCCTTAGCTGAATTTTGGCTTTTCTATTTAGATCCTTTAGGTTATTTATTCTCTATCAGGTTTTACACGTTTTTCGGTTAATGGAATTCCTAATTTATTGGTTTTATCTACACTGATGAGACATAAGTTGTCGAAATGCGCATATGCAGAAGATAAAAAAGTAACTTCGGTATTTTGTTATTTATATACCAATAACAACCGTTACGGTAGTTACATTTTCATTCTACGCAATAGCAGAGATTCTAAGTAAAATGAATTTCTATAACATAAATTTTGAAGAGGATATATTTTGAAGGCCAGTTATATTCTTCTGTTGACATGATATTAAAGGACTTCCTTTACTAAAATTATTTTGTCATATTAAAGTGGTAGTTCTTACTTTAATTACAAAATCCGTCGTAAGCAGATGATTTAATTAGCGGATTGACTTTCTGTTTAAACAGCTTATTTGTTCTTATTGTACAACTTTAGATTTCTGGATTTCCAATGTTTGATTTTATCTGCAATGATGAAACATACGTTGTCGAAATGGCCATATGTAGAAATAAAATGTCGATATTTTGTTATTTATTGTACCGTCAGTACCTGAAACAATGAATGGATATGGAGGAAATGCACATCAGACAAAGTCTCTACAAATACATGGTAATACAAAGCAATGGGACAAAGCTTTTATTGTAACGCTTTCTTCATAGATATCCTTCTGTTAAAAAAAAATGGCTATGAATGTTCGATATTCTTACTTACTACCAACCATCGAGTTTTTGTTTATATCTAATATTATTATCAGAGTTAGCAATCAAATTTAGATAAATGTATGTTTGAGAGCAAAAAAGGTATGACCATTTGTCAGTAAATTTATTTCATTTAGCATACCAATTTTGCAATGCATAAAGTCTTATCCAAAACTGTTGTAACTTGTCGTCTGTTATATAGACTTCATAACAATTCGAATACATTTTCATTCTCTAGATAAAACGTTCAGCCACTGAAGCAATTTTAACAGATTTTGACGATGTTTGTAGTTTTTTTTTAATTTGTTGAAAAGGGCCCCTAGAACCAAACCAACTGTCATTTAAAAGGAGAAATATTACAAAATTACCTTGTGAAGTATGGCTGCGAATCAGGAAAAAATATACAGGAGAAGAAGTAATTAAAATGTTAGAGCTTCTGATCGATAATATATTTTTCCAATGTGGTGGACATGTTTTTCTACAGACTTTAGAAATTCCAATGGGCACAATCTGTGAACCTATTCTAGCCGATCTGTTTCTCCACTCTTATGATGCTGAAATCATCGAATACATTCTGTCACTAAGTATCTGTATATAAAAAGTTGATTTGCTGCTGAGATCATGTTGCATGTGCCTTTGCGTTCGATTTTACAGCAAATAGAACTGGATATTTTAAACACCGATCGTTTACATGCGATAGATAAGGTGGCGATTAATTTTCATTACTCTGTAATTCAGTTGCACGGATTTGACAGAGTTTTTAAAACACACCATCAGTATTTATTACTTTGAAATAAAGAAAATCTATAAAGTCAATACGTAATTCTTGGTTTTTCCCGTCGCGACATTGTTGGAATGATTAATGTTCCGTTGTTCCCACACGCACAGGCAAAATACCGTCTCTGTATGACCCTTAGCTTAATTATTTGGAGCGATGACAAACCGGTTGATTGAATTCTAGATCTTTATTCCAAAGTTTATAAAGCCTCACCTAAACATGAAATAGAATAAAAGAATCTTGTAAAATGTTTGTGCCATTCTTAGAAAAATGTAAGCCTGTCGAATATAATGTTCACTGCTACAAAAATTACAAACTTTTATTGAATGAATAAAAATACTAATTTCGTAAAATCTAGAAAAAAATTTGTTCAGACTGAATATATATTATTAATGATTTGAAGTTCTTAGTATTTTTATCTGAACTGAAGTGCAAAGTGGACATTTCTATTACTAATATAAGTTGAGTAGTTTATTGTTTTAAAGATAACAACTAGTATAAGAAGAGGAAAGTAAAAATTCAAATGTAATCTGCAGAACATTACATGAATAGGATTTCCATCAACATAATCAATAAATTACAGTTCCATGTAAAGTTAAAGAACTGGTGGGATATCAGTGAAAATTATTTTCTTGTTTTGTTGATTTTCCAGTGTTACATCAGTGAACATTATTTTCTTTTCTTGTTGATTTTCCAGTGATATATCAGTAAAAACTATTTTCTTTTCTTTTTGATTTTCCAGTGGTATATCAGTAAAAATTATTTTCTTTTCTTTTTGATTTTCCAGTGGGATATCAGTAAAAATTACTTTCTTTTTTTGTCGATTTTCCAGTGGGACATCAGTGAAAATAATTTTCTTTTCTTGTTGATTTTCCAGTGGGATATCAGTAAAAATTATTTTCTTTTCTTGTTGATTTTCCAGTGGGATATCAGTAAAAATTATTTTCTTTTCTTGTTGAATTTCCAGTGGGACATCAGTGAAAATTATTTTCTTTTCTTTTTGATTTTCCAGTGGGATCAGTAAAAATTACTTTCTTTTCTTGTTGATTTTCCAGAGTAGTTGTAAGTTGTAAAGAATTGAAAGAAATTTTCCCAGTTTTTGTACTCATTGCATACTCAAGGAAAAAGTAACAGAGTGTACTACAAGTGAAAGCATGGATTATTGACAGGAAAAATGCCTCTATTAATCTATATAAATTGTGACATGATTAAGTATTTTGTGGCCAAGAGGTGTGCGAAATTTACAGCTAATTTCCTGTGCAGTCACACTAAGAACTGTGTGTATTAGAGGTCCTAAACCATGTTATGCCTAAACAATTTTCCCTTTTTGAAATATCTTTTATATAGAATGTACTACAACAGGTGAGATCAATTGCTTTTATTTATATAAAAACTAAAACCATTGTTAATGCTTTCATCACCTTATAGACATAGACTTTGAAAAAAAATCTTTTGCTAATGAATTTGCTTAGAAAAAGACATAAAGACACGAACAAAATTTTAGAAAATAAAATTTCACATGTGCTACTAATATTTGTAGAATTTTATAGTAAACTGTACTTGAAAGGTGTGGAGCAAATGTTTAAGATTCACTAAAAATTATCTGAGAGCGGCAAGCATGAATTTCTATCAACGGATCAAGGAAAGAATCGGTCCAATTCTCACATTACCCTCTAAGGTACTCAGATCGCCAAATAGATTGTGATACCTTTCACTAAGTTTTATTTTTCCTGCATGTTGACTTTGCGTGCGGGTTTACACACACCATCGTAGTTATCACTTTTAGATAAAGAAAAACCCATTACGTCTGTACGTAATTCCATGCCGGCCCCGTTTGCGACATTGTTGGAATAATTAAAATTATATTTTGTTGTCCCACACGCACAGCTACAATGCTCTACTCCATATGATCCTTTCCTAATTATATGGAACGATGACAAGCTGTAAGTTTAATTGAATTCTAGAATTTTGTTCTTAAGTTTTTTGTAGTCTGAAAATTCCTAGTAGGAATATTGTTTCCAGATGGCCTTTGCCTGAATTATGTCGAGCGCTGACAAGTTGTAGGGATGACAGAATTCGAGTCTTAATTTTATAGTCTTACCAAAAACATGAAATAGAAGAAAACATTTATGTAAAATTTGTGTGCTATTCATGCAAAAAATGCAAGCCATTCGTTAAGATTAAATATATATGAACAATAAGTTCTTTGCCCTAGCTGGCCTTTTTGTATCGGATATATAAAAATTTCTTTCATTAAGTTATCTACCTTATTTCAAGATTCTTTCTTTACTTAATACTAGGATGATAATTTCTTTTAACTGCCTTTCAATGGCAATTGTCGTTGAGTTGCTACCGGACAGTACCACGATGAAAGGGGAGGTTTAATTTGGCTAGCCATAAAACCTCTTTACCCAACCATTTCTTTTGAAATGGCTGTACCAAGTCAAGACCATTGCGGTGGACAATTTTGCCGGTGATTTCCACCTAATTTGTCTTTTTGTCTCGTTACCTTCGGCTCTTGACCACTCTGTTCGGTAATTGTGTTATTACCCCTATTTATGAAGACCATACGTTTGGAACGTGTAATACTTTGGGTTCAATGAGGACCAAAGTCTTTTTTCCATCATAAATTATTCATTTGTAGCTGAAATATGGATTCAGATGTCAAAGTAACTTAAATGACGATGTTAATATTTGATGTCAAATAAAAAGTCAGGACGAATAAAACTCAAGTAGAAGTTTTCATTTTTTTTATTTTCAGGTACAGTGATACACAATGATTGCTCGATTGTGAATTTCTCATATTTGGAGGATGCCCAGGCATATTGTATTAGCTGATATACATACACTTTATGCAGAGTAGAAATAATGTGCTACTTCTGTACGTTTTTCCTTAATTCTAGTCTTAAGTTGCAAATTTTATTGATCTCGAGAAAGAGATTCTATATATGAAGCCAACATTAGAGGTTAAAAACAAGGAAAAAATGAGAAATTATATATATGCTGTTAAAGTTAACTAGCTTAAAACACTGGTGCTTTTTGATGACATTGATTGTTTGAGCACTTTGCCAGTTTAATTTATATTTGTCGACGATCACGCATCCATGACAACAAAAGACATGGATGTAGCGTGGATATTTACAGAATATTCTTCATGATTCCGTTAAACTGGCCTGAGGAATGTACAGGCATACTAATTTCTTTCTGATACCGGTAATGTCTACTGACATTCTTTACCAAACCCTCCGGGAAGTTATGAATTTGATTTTTTCTTCCGTAGAGTGACAGTGTTTGATCAGCAGACTAGGCTGTTTGAGCTAGCAGGCAGTTAAGCGGCGAGCACTCCTTGTCCCATCTTTGTAGATTACGATTTGTCTTATTCTTTCCTGTTGAAGGTTATGGCCTTGGAGTTAGTAGTCTACCTGTATTGGGTTTCATTTGTATATTTATTATACTATAGGGAAACGAGATAGAGAAAGGGGAGGTTTGGGTACCCATAAACCGGTTTCATCCTACTGCTAGATCTTGCTAGTACCGGACCCATTTTCGGCTTTCCTAGTTGCTATCGTTGTCTACATGTGTCTTTTGTCTTTTTATGTTTTTTTTGTGGAGGTCCCTTGTAGATTGTGGCATGTAATTGTAATTTTCGGCCATTGTAAGTGCTACTTGTTATCTTCTCTATATTCATTGGTCGACATTAATTAAAGAATTCCACTCGAACCGGTACTAGGGGCAGTCTTTAACTAGCTATGAGTATGAGAAAAGCGCATTATTGAAGCCCTCATGGTGACCACAACATGACGAAAAACAATGTATGTAGTTTTTTTGTGGATTTTTCCTTAATTTAACTTTAGGACTGTTTTTGTATTAAATTAACAGCAAGGAAGTTGTATTAAGAATTTTATGAAAACTTGTCAGATGTCTTAATTTGAATTATTTAAGACATTCATGAAATAAAAAAGTGGTTGTCTGTATGCAAAATTCTTTTAGCCATTGAACAGGACAAAATAGGGGGTTCCGAAATAGGACAAAAATCCAAAAATGTGATGAGTGATTGACCTTAAGAAACAAGTTACAGAGCAACTCTGTTAACTAAAAGAATCATCGATACATATGTACATAGCAGAGTGGAGTTGAAAAGATACAAATAAAGATAGGAGTAAACGTAATATACACTCTGAGAAGGTAATAAATGCATGCTTTATATAAACAATGAAGAAGTATTGAGTAAATGCGCTTGACAACAAAGTCTCTACCAATAGACATAAAACGAAGTAATGAAACAAGGCTTTCAAAATCACTCAAATTGTTCTATTGAATGAACAATAAGCTCTGATTTAGATGGCAAACTTTTGTTGATATTTTACATATTCCTTAGAAAAGGACAACGTAAAAGTTTAACAACAGTTTGACTTTTATAATTATAACAAACATTAAAATAAGAAATTATTATTCATTCAAACTAGAAAACTGTTGTTTAATCGGTAGAGAATAATTTACACTCTGCAAGATATTTTGAAATATATATTCAGATTGATCTATAACTTGATAAAATGAGAAAAAAAGTTCACAAATAAGAACAGATATCTTTGGGTACATCCAGAGTTTGTTACCGGACTGACTTACACCGACTGTGACAAAACCGGACTTTTCACTGGCAGTGTGACGGATGCCACGCGTGGAGCAGATCATGATTACCCTTCCGGAGCACCTGATGATACCTCAGTTTTTATAGGGTTCACACTGCTAATGCTTTAGTTTTGTGGCGTTGATTTGTTTTGTCTTTGCTATACTGTCTCAATTCGTGTTGCTGTGAATTGCGGTAAATTTAGATTTATGATTTTAGAATTTCCCCTTTCCTCGTTCTTGCTTCGGTATTCGTTTGCCAATGTTTCAACAAGATATGAAAAGCCTAATCACAAGGTACAAAAGGACCAAACCTTGAGAAGGAAATAGTTCCTTATTATCAGAGCAGTAATACAACTACATGGGGATATATATTTTAAGTGTAGAAGACAGATAAAAAGTTATTTTATGATTTGAAGGAAATTTCCATTTCTTTAATTTCTCTCCAGTTTTCCTGTTTCCTGCAAATTAAAGAAGGGCGACCCAGCCTAATGACGTGACACTCAAAGAACACATTTATTTCGGATAATCAGAAAAGAGGTCATGTTTTGGAAAAAATCTCCTTGAGATCATTAGAGAAATAAAACCTACACCAGTAACTCGTGAGAAACGCTATTTCTACACTCTCGATAGTATAAAAATGTCGTTTAGCACTCGATGCGGGTGTAGATTCTTTATTTCTCACCTATCTGAAAAGTCTTATATCTCCTTTGTAAAATAAATCGCCAACAATTAGACCACAATTTTACTTGATCAGCCGTGTTCCTTACACGGTGTAAACATTACCGAACTTATACTTAGCAACTGTTCGTTTATTAAAACACACATGTTCTAGTGACATATTTAATGAAACATAAGAATTCGACAGACTGATTTTTGAAAATTTTCTCCTTTTAAAACTCCTTATAGAAGCTAAAAATGCTAGAAACTATCATAATAACATTATTATCAATACAACCGCTGTTTTTCTTTGCTTATACCGAAGGTGCACCCCAGGTTATTAACTCTAAGTCAATACGCATTGCTCGTCATTTTCATCTACAATAATAAGACACGTTATTTATAAGATTAGTGTCTGATTAGAGTCATGCCTAACAATAGTATAAATTCATGATTTGCACTAATGTCCCCAAACAAATATCAAATTAAATTGATCTATAAGACAATTTTCAATCTACATCGATAAAACATCATCCAATCTGTATAGTATTTAGACTATTAACACACATAAACCAAAGCTCATAACATGTAGAGTGAAATCACATCAGGTTAATGAACAACAGTCTGCAGGGATTGTACTTTATTAAGTATTACCACCGACACAGTAAATATAATCTGACAAATGTTTTATTAATAGCAGCATCTATATATAGATCTAAAATATAGTTTTAGGGGATGTTGTTATTGGATATATGAAAAAAAAATCATTAAGTTATATAACTTTAATGAAGAGCACACGTCAGGAATATGTAATATTTTAGGTATGTTGGCGACAGAAGTCTTTTTGTTTCAGTCAAATATGATTCATTTGTTGCTGAAATATGGGTTCAGATTTCAAAGTAACTTAGATAACGATGTTAAAATTTGACGTCAAAGAATAAATTTTCATTTTCTGCCAGGTACTGTGATACAAGATGATTGCTCGATTGTGAAGTTCTCATATTGGGAATTGTGTTACCTGAGATACATATATGGCTTATAAGGTGTAGAAATTATCTGCTACTGTGCCTTTGTCCTTAATTCTAGATTTAAGTTGCCCATTAATTTATTCAAGAGATTCTAAATATTTGAGGTTTAATTGAGACATGGATAAATGTCCTGTGTTTGTCTATATGTTGTAAGTGTCCACTTGCTTTGGACACTGTTACTTTTGTCGGGCAACGGGTGACAGTGATTATTTGAGCACTTTGCCAGTTTCATTTATGGTTGTCGACGATCCCGTATCCACGACCACAAATGACATAGATAAAGTGTTGTTGACAATTTGGCAAATGATACTTGAGGCCGTATTTGAACTGAAATCTACTGAATTACGAAATTGAATTCTATTTTTGTCAAGCCAAATATAACATATTTAAAGTACTTTTGCATACTATTTTCCTCAGAAGAACGATATTTTTCAATAATTTACATCTATTTAGAAAGCGATTTTTTATTTTTTGAGTTGCAAAGAAAATGGGGTAGGGATAAAAGATAAAAATAAATACTGTAAACCTGGAAATTTTCGCGACAGTTTTATTTTCGCGATTTTCGCGTTTGGAATGGAAGCGCGAAAATACAACTGCGCGAATATACTTGTCTATTATTAAAGTTCATGGTCAACAATTTGGCAGCGCGAATTCAAAACTGCGCGAACAAAAATCCTGTCAATTCACCGCGACATAAAGACAGCGCGAAAATTTCCCGGTTTACAGTCCTAACTATTTTTATTTCTATTTCATTTTCTGAAAAAAATAGGGTAGGCTCTCCTGTAAAACAGAAAATTAAAAAATGTTGGCCTTACTAGGAGGTTTTAGAAAATCTCAGTGTTGAAATTCTCATGGTAACTTCTAGAACTTACTATGAGGTATGAGCAAAGCTCATTGATGAATGTCTCATGGTGCCTACAAGATGAAGAACAAAAACAAAACCTTGTTCCTTTGCTCTGTTTTACCATGCATTTTTGGAGAGACTTTGTTTCATGTACATTTACTCCATATCCTTTCATTGTATATATTTATCCATTCTCCTGATCTTGATATTTTTTTATCTTTTAAGCATTGCACAAACAATTTATTTATGTATACATAAGAATTGTTTCTCATGAAGAAGTTTCTCAGTTTTTGGGTTTCCTTTTGGTCATTTTTGTAATTTGTTTGTTTACTACATAATCGATGCCTTTGCTAGTCGAATGACAATCCCAGATGCTATCACAGGCTCAGTCGTTTAGTAGTTAAGTACCGGCAAAATATAAACTCACTTGAAAATTTACAACATATAAAAATCCTACATTTTATACAATTAAGAAATTTCTCCCTTGTGCAAACTTCATTCCAAAGTAGATTTTGATTTACGTCCAGGTCCTCTTTGTAGAATTTTGTATGTCAGATCTTCCGAATGTCTGATTTTTACCTTAGCTCGTCTGCATAATTAATATTTACTGTAAATTCAGTATTTTGTTGTTTTGCCGATAATATATATTACACAGTCTGTTAGTGACCTAATGAGCCCAATATTAAATTTAATGAGCGTGTTTATACCATATTAGGTCACTAAAACATATAATGTGTAATGCTTATATCTATGGAAGCCGGATGCGGCCATTTTCGCGTTTTCGCGTTTTCGTGTTTTCGTGCTATCATTCAACAACGCGAAAAGGCGAAAACGCGAGATCAAGAAAGCGAAAACACGAAGAGTCGAAAACGCGAAAAGGCGAAAACGCGAGAACGAAAACGCGAAAACGCGAAATCCCGGACACGAAAACGCGAAAACATGAAGACGAAAATGCTAAAACACGAAATTAAATAGATCTCGCCTTTTCGCTTTTTCGCGCTAGACATCTCGCGTTTTCGTGGGTAAAATCTCGCGTTTTCG
>MJUU01065718.1:56399-67642 GCA_002080025.1 Modiolus philippinarum
AAAGCCAGCGGTAGGGTTAAACCGGTTTATAGGTACCCAAACCTCCCCTTTATCTGTCCCGTTTCTCTATAGTGTAGTAAACATGCGATTAAAACCAAATATAGGTAGACTACTAACTCCATGACCTCAATCTTGAAAGGAGAGAATATGACAATACGTAATTTTGAAAGATGGGTCAAGGGGTGTTCGCCGCTAATCTGCGATTAAAACCAAATACAGGTAGACTACTAACTCCATGACCTCAATCTTGAAAGGAGAGAATATGACAATACGTAATTTTGAAAGATGGGTCAAGGGGTGCTCGCCGCTAATCTGCCGGCTACCTAAAGGAGCCTAGTATGAAGGTAAAAGTGTCGCATTATGGAAGAAAAATCGTATTCAAAACTTCTTGCAGGATTTGGTCAAGAATCATCATATATTTCAGTAGACATCGGCAGTATCAGTGATAGGCCAGTATGTATGTAAAATTTTCAAATAACTAAAATTTAAAGCTAATTTAACGGATGCAAGCAGAGTATCTTGTCAATATTCCCTATCACGTAAAGAATGTAAGTTACGTCCCAGTTTTTCTGGATCTTTAATCAGTTTCTGACATTTTTTAACAACATTACCGTAAAACGAGGATTAGAAATGCCCTTTGTAATAAGCTGTTTGCGAGTAACGCAATACATTTAGATATTGAATATTCATATCTGTTATAAAACTCTTAAAGGTATTCAACAACTTGTGAAATCTATAACCCTGTTGCAAAAGGTTTGCTGTGATAGTAAGGTTACGTTCATTAAATCATCAAGAGTAGAACAAACACGTGCGAATCGTACTAGTTGAGAAATGTACACACCGTATGATGGAGCTAGAGGAACGTCACCGTCAAGAAAAGGGAAATTTGTTATAGTGAAATCAAAATCATCCCTTTTATCATATATTTTAGTTTTTATTTTACCAGCGTCAATAATGATGTCTAGATTATGAAAAGGGCAGTATTTGGAATCATTGTTAGCAAGTATTGACATGGTCCACACGGTGGGTGTATTAAAAGAAGCAGGAGATGCATTGCACAATATCATGTCCCTTTTTCATCATTGATGATGTTATTTAGAAGTATTTCAATTGACATTTCATATGTTAATAGGCTCGATATCATAGTCAAAGGAAATTATGTCCTTATAATTAGCTAGCTGTCAGAAACTTCGTGCATTTGTCAGGACAGTACTCGTTTGTATTGTCTATATGTTGTGTGTACTTCATTGAAAAGGTACTCATCTCGATAAAGACTTTATTCTAGTTTGATTTTTTACCGTGCGTTTTTGTGTATTTATTTTTTAGCCATTCACCATTCATAGGGGAGAGTTTGGATCCAAGACAACGAGTTTAACCTACCTCATTTTTTGCACCTGTCCAAGTCAGGAATATGTTGGTCATTGGCATGTACTTGTCTTCTTATAAAGTTTTAGTTTCTTGATATACGGGTTATTGGATGTGGATTGTTTCCATTGATTCATTCATTTTTTTTAACTTTTGGGGCAATTTAGGGTTTACAAAACAACGGCATAGGAATATACCGAATGGAACATGGGAAGCAAAGACTACAAAAATCGAAATTCAAAGACATGGAAAAAACGACAACAGAGTAAAACAAAGGCAAAACAAGGACGTGAGACAGATACAATGCACGGAAATAAAAAGACGACATTAAAAAATAAGGCACTCATAGTGTGAACTCCCATGAAAACCGGGAGTGACATCAGGTGCTCCGGAAGGGTAAGCATGTCCTGCCCCGCTAGCGACACCCGTCACACTATCAGTGAGGCATATAGTATTTTGAAAGGTCTATTTGGTAGCGGATTGGTAAATGCTATTTTCTAACCCTTAGAGAAAAAAAAAACCAATGAAATCAACGATACATGTTACTTCTCTGACCCTCAAACAGTACCATGGTGAACTTTTGAAAAGCTTTGTGTAAATCTTTATAGTATGAAAACAATCACAAGAACAAATCGGTAGCACAAACATCACTGACGAAGACAAAACTAAAATTTTACAGTATGATATTCAAGACAACACGAAAAACTAAAGTATTGACAGAATGAACTCCCATAAAAACCGGAAGTGACATCAGGTGCTCTGGATGGGTAAGCATGTCCTGCTCCGCTAGCGACACCCGTCACACTATCAATGTGTCAATCCAGGGTAGAGTCAAAATCCATGAAGACGTGAAATCTAGCTAAAAATGTCCGTTTTCATTTGGGATTTGATGGTGTGAGATTCCTCACTGTGTTGAAGATTGTGCGATGACCCCTAGATGTCTTTGTTTTGTGTTGTTTTTGTTTAAGACTAACGTCATGGTTCGGTTCTCACTTCCTTTTCAGTACAGTTTTTTTAATTGCTTGTAAACGTTTTCAAATGTGATACACTTCAGTGGTGTAGTTACCCTATAGGAATGTGAACATTTGATTCCCACTGTTTCAATTGGAAACTAACCACAATTTAACTACCCCCTTCTTTTTGCAACAGTGTTTTTCAACTTTTGATTACAGCCACTAACTGTATGATATTAGATGTATTATTTCGGGATCCGGGATATGATACTATATATTACATTTACATTTTCTTTTATATGTGTTCCTTTAAAAAAATTGTTTTATGAAAAATTTTGGACGGGACAATTCTTGATACTACAGTTTTCTTTCTGTTATTTTTTATACGAATGTAAATATTGAAAATGATATTTTTGAGAATGATTGTCTTTAAACGCAGTTTGAGGTCTTTATCGTGGCCAAAATATTTGAATTACATGAAATAAACTAATAGGTTGCTTTACTATATTAGGGTTAAAACACAATTACCGAACAGGGTTGTCAAAAGCCGAAGTCAATGAGACAAATTCAGGTGGAAACCACCGCAAAAATTGTCGACCACAATGGTCCTGATTTTGTACAGGCATTTCAAAAGAAATTGTGGATAAAACCGGTTTCATGAAATGCTAACCCCCTTTCCAAAGCTGTAGTAACCGGTAGCATCTCAACAGCAATTGCTATTGAAAAGTGGTAGACAGTTGAAAGAAATAATCATCCTAGTACTAAGTAAAAAAATGTTGAATTAGAGTTCGGTCCGAATTTTTTATCCACAAGGGACTGATATCTATTAAGGAACATTTTTAATAATTGTATGACACGGAATTTTTTGAACCCTTCATTAATAAGGCGGTCATGGAGATAACTATGTCTAGTGAGAAAGTCGGTATAATTTGTGCTAGCTCTCGAGTATCAACTTTGAAACATACACCCTGTATGCAGCGCAGAACAATACTCCTAGTGCGGGCATGTTATAAAAAAATCCGAAACCACCTCTGGTTCCAAATACTTCTTTTATAATAAAGACAAAGAAAAAGTTATATTATCACCTTTGCTCTCAAGCGCATTCATCATATTATTTTTTTGATAACAACAGACAATAAAATAATGTATTTTGATATTAAAGGTAAGGTTCTTCAACATAAGGTATTAAGATCATAAGATTAGACCGACAGCACGCAAGAAGTAAATGGTTTTGAGACATAACATGAAAGGCTGATGCTACATAGCACGTAATAGGGTTAAGGTATGTGTTGTGTGTCATGCAGCGTTACGCGATGAAAGTATTACGTAACTTTGTGACAGTAATTGTTATTCATTATCTGCCATTAAAAGACATAAATAGAAGTTATAATCACAGCAAGATCCCTTAGATGTCATAACGTATAAATACAATTCCAATTTTTTTTTTACCACAGAAGAATAAAATTACCAGAATTACAAACCAAAAATATATCAGATCATTTAGATTTCAAATAAAGTATGCTTTAAGTCCTTATTGAAGCCAACAAATTTATCCAATAAGTTGAGTAGTGGCCATCATCATCCTTTATATGGTGTGATCAACCAGCAGAATACTGAAAAACCAATATTCGGTTTACCTAGATTTTAAGCACTTCTCCGATTGCTTTTTTCAGCTCTCTAAACAAAATAAAATAGATAAAAATAAACATCCAATGCAATTTCTATTTCCGATTAGGTATCTAAAACATAGCTTATACACAAATAGAAAAACAGACGTCAGAAAAACCACAGAAATTGGGTCGATGAGATATCGTGCACAGGAAATGTTTTACACATTATTATAAGATTACACTGGTTTTACAACAGGTCACTCACAAACTTTACACAAAGTCTTTTGGACTTTATTCAGTTTGTAAATGAGTTTCCGGAGTTTATATATATACATAATGCCCTAATATCAAGTATTTTATTCTTATAATTGTAAATGAGTTTTAAAGGTATGTTCGCCAGGAGTTAACGACGTCCTTATTTGCTACACTATATTTTCACGGAATGGATTAATGGGCAAACGGAAATATCAAAAAATATTTCTTTTGTTATTAATGACGTTGACCAATAGAATTGAACGTTACAATTACATTTTGAATTATGACGCGTTAAGAGCTACACGGAACGAAAGTATACCGTAACAACAAAAGGTTGATGCTATTTCCAAATCGACATTATTTAGAGGGAGGACATACTAAACAATCACAAATCGGTATTTTCATACCATGGGAGGACATACTTTACAATCACAAATCGGTATTGTCTTCCTTTGGTATCAATTTGAGTGAAGAGAACAACAGCTTGCCTTGTATCTACTGGGTACCTAAATTACACAAACGCCCATACAAACAGAAATACATTGCTCGGTCTGCCAAATGCACAACTAAAACCTCTTTCTAAACTCCTAACTTCATCACTAACTGTGTCAAAGATGGCCTAAAGATATACAGTGATAAAGAAGACTCAACAAGTGAATCAGATGGTGGATTTCTCAAAAAGTCAAAAGACTTGTTAGAATATCTATGAACTCAACCACTGCAACAGTGTCAAAACATTTGATTTTTCTGCTCTCTATACTACTCTTCCACACGATAAGGTAAGGTTAGTACTCATTTAATACACCAGACTTTCTGTGCTAAAAAGGGTAAAAGAATATATTAACATTTAGTGATAGGTAAAGATTGGGCCTGTTTTGTTAAACATCACACTGATTCACACAAAAAGTATACAGAGGTGGATGTCGTCGCAATGCTGGAATTTTTTATCGATAACATATTTGTAGAATGTGGAGGACAAGTTTTCCAGCAGACAATAGGGATACCTATGGCGACTAATGGTCCGCCACCTTTAGCAGATTTGTTTCTTTTTTCGTATGAAGCCAGGTTCATACAAGGAATAGTTCAGTTAGCTACCCAAGTCCTTTAATTTCAGTTTTCGTTATATAGATGATGTTCTTTCATTGAACAATCCTCGATCTCAATTTAAGGATAACCTTCATCTTATATAGAAAAATGCACTCGAAATTAAAGAGACCACTGAAACACCATCATCAGCATTATACCTTGACCTATTCCTCTACATTGACAACTCTGGACGTCTGAAAAGAAAATTTTACGACAAGCGTGATGATTTCGACTTTCCAATAGTTAACTTCCCGTTTTTGAGCAGAAACTTTCCCACAATTCCGGCATATTGCGTGTACATATCACAACTCATTCGCTATTGTCGTGCCTATACAGCGATTTTGTCATCAGAGCAAAATTACTGTCTCAAAAACTTATACATCAAGGGTATGTTCAGTCACTATTGCAATTATCATTACAGAAGTTTTAAGGTCGTCACCACAATTTGACGGACCATTACAAAGTTTCTATTTCACAAATGAGAATATATATCCTAGGGTAGACTCAGAGTCTATTACCGGATTGACTAACACCGATTGTGACAAAACCGGACTTTTCGCACTGGCAGTGCGACGTGTGCCGCGTGTGGAGTAGATCATACTTACCCTTCCGGAGCACATGATGATATCTCAGTTTTTGTAGGGGTTCACACTGCTAGTGCTTTAGTCATGTGGCGTTCTTGTTCATTTTTTTATTTGTTTTGTCTTTGTCATACTGTCTCAATTTATGTTCGATATGAATTGCAGTGATTTTGGATTTATGATTTTAGAATTTCCCCTTTCCTTATTCTTGCTTTGGTATTCGTTTGCCGATGTATTAGGGTAGATAGATCAAAATATCCATCTGGTAATTCATGTAGACCAAGAATAATGTTTTACTGAACAATAAACATATATCAACAAGACTTAGTATTGACATGTTCAACACAGCGGGTGTATTAAAAGAAGCAGGAGATGCTTACTCTTTCAGTGCATCTGATCACACCATTGTGTTTTGGGTCCATGTTTTGTATGTGTGTCATTTTTCTTTTTTTTTTTATTTGAATGTCGTTGTTTTGTAGTGTAGTCGTTTTTAGACTGACGTCACGGTTCGGTTCTCTCTTACTTTTCAGTATGGTTTTTATAATTGCTTGTAAACTTTATCAATTGTTAAACATTACACTGGAATAGTTACTCTACAAGAACGTGAACATTTGATTCCTCCTGTTTCCATAGGAAATTAGCCACAATCTTTTCTCAACGATGTGCTTAAAATTTTGATTGCAGCCATTAACTGTATGATATAAACAATTATTTACCAGTTATATAAAATACGTTGAACATTGCCTATTCAATACTAAATGTTTCGATAAAGTATAGATTGTTTACTAGGACAAGTACGGAAAAAGCAGGCTCAGTGTCTAATATGGATTTACTATCTCCATACGGGTTTTACTGGCTCAATACGGGTTGTATTGGCCATATACGAAAATTTTACTTACGGTTCCGCTATAAAAGAAGTTCATAACAGAATGTCAAACTGTCACAAATAATCGTCGACAGAAATTGTACCGTTGCATTTAATACACCATAACTAAATTTAAACAATTTTTCATATTGGCAGTATTTGGCATTGCACAGTATCATGTTCTTCTTTCATAATTGATGACGTTGTTATACCAAATCTATTTGGAAGTATTTCAGTTGAAGTTTCATATGTAAGAAGGCTTGATATCATAGTCAACGGAAATTATGTCCTTAGCTAGCTGTCAGTAACTGCGAGCATTTGTCCGGACAGTGCCTGTGTGTATTGTCTTCATGTTTTATGTACTTCATTGTAAGGGTACTCGTCTTGATAAGTTGGACTTTTTTCTAGTTTGATTTTTACTGTGAGTCTTTTTATGTATTTATTTTTTAGCAAGTCACCACACATAGGGGGAGGGTTTGTATCCAAGAAAACGAGTTTAACCCCACCGCAATTTTTGCGCCTGTCCCAAGTCAGGAATATGTTGGTAATTGACTTGTCCGTGTCTTTTTATAAATTTTTAGTTTCTTGATATTTGGGTTATTCCATTGATTTATCCACTTTTTTACCCTTTTAGGGCCATTTAGGGCTTGCTATATGGTGTGAGGTTCCTCACTGTGGTGAAGACCGTACGGTGACCCTTAGATGCTTTGTTTTGGGTCGTTTTAACCTGGATATGGGCTGTTGTCTCCTTGACATTTACCCCATTTCCTTTCTTTTTCATATAGATCTCTCCCTATTCACGCAGCACCTATAAACATTTGAAAACAACATAATGAATGACAGTGGTTTTTTTTTCAGAGTGTACGTATCATTTTAATCTTGAAATATGTTTGTTGTTGTTATCAATAAAGTTTGAAGATGTGGATCTATTAGTTGCCGCTTTCTGTATATGTCCTCCGATTTAATATCTGTTTTTTTTTCTATTGATTGTACCAATACGAATTTCGTTTGTTCTTTCTGTATTATATTTTTCCCGTTCCTTTTCTGTACTTCATTTTTAAGGAATGATGACTTTGCTATATTGGCGGTAAAAAGTTTGATGCTGACGACAAGACAAAAAAAATAGTCATTGGGTTCGGGGATTTAATTATTTAGCATGCGTGTTTTTTTTTTTTTTTTTTTTTTTGGTTATCTCTTGCACAATGTGGAAACTTGATAACTGCATTTAAAATCAGAGGAAGGTGCATGTCACATAATCTATACCTGTTGGGACAGCGGAATTTGAATGTTTGTTGATATTTAGACAACATTCCAAAAAAAACGGAAAAAAAACCAAAAAAAAAAATGAAGTAAAATTAACTGGAAACAACTATCACAATCTTATTCGTTAGTTATTTTACATAATAGGTTAAAAAAGGCGTCGTGGAATGGCATTTTTCATGTCAGTACTGCATTATGTCCTAAGAAAGTCGTATGGCCTCTGCCCAATGCGGCTATTCTTGGTCCAAAACAACTGTCATTTGATATGATACCAGACTTATATGAAAAATATCATTCTTTAACACTATAGTATTATTCGGGATTCGGGATATAATATTAGAAATGACATTTTTTTTAATGTGTTCATTTGAAAATTGTTGAATGATGAATTATCGAAGGGGTAATTTTTGATACTATATTTTTCTTTCTGTAATTTATTTAACATTAATGTAATATTGAAATTTGAATGATATAATTGAGAATAATTTGTTTTAAACGCAGTGTAGGGTCTTTTTATGGCAAAAATAATTGATCTAACCCAGTTAAAATTATATTACGATTTACTATATAGTACAACAATAATCCTAGTGAGGACATGCTATCAAAAATCCGAAACCATTTCTGGTTCCAATTCTTCTTTTATAGTAAAAACAAATCAAAACTTAAATATCACCACCAATTGCACTCAAGCACATTCATTATATTATTTTTTCAATAATAACAGCAATAATATAATGAAAAACAAAAACCGAAGTTACTGTTGATTACTGTCTGCATATGCGCATTTCAACAACTTACATCCAAACAGTGCAGATCAAATCAAAACATTTGGAAGTCCATAAACCGAAATACGTGTAAAAGCTGTAAGAGTACAATATAACCAATAACACAATACCGAAGTTACTGTTAATTTAGGTTCTGCATATGCGCATTTCGACAACTTATATCTCTTCAGTGCAGATAAAATCAAAACATTTGGAAGTCCATAAACCGAAAAACATTTAAAGCTGATAGAGAACAAATAACCAAAAGGATCTAAATAGAAAAGCCAAAATTCAGCTAAGGACAGAGCTATGCTATAATTAATGATGTATTTTGATATTTAACCTGGGGTTCTTCAAAATAAGGCGTCAGGATCATTAGATTAGACGACAGCATGCAGGAAGCAATTGGTTTTGAGACATTACATGAAAGGTTGATACTACATAGCACGTAAAAGGGGAAAGGTCTGTGTGTCATTCAGCGTAACGCGATGCTAGTATTACATGACCTTGTGACTGTGATTCCTTATCTGCAATTAAAAGACATAAATAGAAGTTATAATCACAGTAATTTCCGCTCGATCTCTTAGATATCAATTAAATAAAAATACAAATATCATTTTTTTTTACCATAGAGGAATAGAATTACCAGAATTCCATATCCAAAATATATGAGATCATTTACACTTCAAGAAAAGTTTGCTAATAGTCTTTATTGAAGGCAACAATTTATCCATTTATATGTAGTTAAGTTATGGTCATCAGCATTATTTCAGCCAGCAGAATACTTTTAAGGAGGGTCACTCCTCAAGTTTATTATATCAAGGATTTATAATTAGTATCTTTATTTATTAGAATATGAATCAAACATCATTTTAAGGAAAAAATATTGATAATTCAGTGTGGCCGTTTTTGAGATTTAAATGCCGGAAATTTTGGCATGAAACCGAACTTCTCTAGACTTTTCATTCACTTTGCATTAAGGAAATCAATCTTTGAAATGCAATGAAGGAATATCAAGAATTTCATCAAATTTTGTCAAAAGTCTTTTGAAGATGTATACAGTCATATTTTGAAAAGAAAAGTGGGGTCAGTATGCAAAATTTTTTAATGCATTATGAAGGATAAAATAAGAGAATTCCGAAAGTCAAAGATAGTGACGAGTGACCATCCTTAAAAAGCCATGCATTTTGTATCTCCTTGACAAAATAAAAGTGACAAGAAAAGTCAGAAGCAATTATAGGGCCTGTAAGTCTCGTACAATTTTGGAATTTCCAGGACCAAAAACTGTCCCCGGAAGTTACATTTTAAACAAAGATATATGACGTTTCAAGCAAAAATTTGAACGTCATAATCCTCAGACGTCATGTTTTGGCGGGAAACGTTTTCGAATTATCTGTTTATCGTAAATTCTCGTGAGTCGCATGACGAGACTTACATACCCTATAGGGAGAGACTAGTAAGTACAAATCGTAGGACACAATCGAGAGAGCACAACCAAACACGGAAAAGTTTTGGCAAGCCGTCATATTCCCGACGACTTGGAACGGGCATTTCAAAATAAATGGTTGGTTAAGTATCATATCAGCGATTTTCCAAACTTTTCGAAGGCAATAACTTTTTTCACCTTTCCAAACGAAATATATCGACGGATGAAATAAAAATCCATTACAATACGGGACTGTTGAATCGTGTTAACTCCGATAACAGATCTATTTTTAAATGTAAAAAATCAATGCATCAATACATTGAGAGGGAATCACTAATTAATGAACACTGTTGAGCGAAGGGTGATCTATGTTTAATTGATTTGTGGCGCTTCATGTTAATTTCTTAGTCAATTAAAATTTAGTTAAAGAATTGCCATTTAGGAAAAATCTTATTTCAATTTCATAAACAGTTTGTTTTTTATATGGTATATATTTATTTCAATAAGTTAAAAGATCATTTATTCCCTCTTACTGGTATCCGAGGCGATCGTTTCCGCCTTCAATTACACGAGAGTTCCTGTCTCGAAAGTCCCGTATTTCTGTATCCGATTAGGTATTCAAAACATATTTATAAACGACCACATACCGAAGTTATTGTGAATTTAAATTCTGCATATGCGCTTTTCGACAACCTATATGTCTCTTCAGTGCAGATAAAATCTAAACGTTTGAAAGACTATAAACTCAAAGATGTTTAAAAACTGAAAGAGAACAAATATAGTCCCCGGACCGAAGATTTTGAAAAATGCTTCGCTGTACTCAAAGGTATAACAGCAATATTTTTAGTTATTCGCAGACAAAATACTATATTTTAACTTTCCATCAGGTGATTTAACGATTTCCCGTGCAGGAAGATTGTATTGGCTGGTGAAGTGATGGCGTCATTTTTTCATATTATTTTCTAAGTCTTAAATAATTTGTCATTTAAGTCACCATAAAATGTTTTTAACATTAGAAATGTAATAAGTTAATCACATTTGATAATTTGATAAGCCAAAATTTGAGTTTCGACATAAA
>MJUU01065718.1:70153-91334 GCA_002080025.1 Modiolus philippinarum
ACACCGCTTCTTGAAAAGCAAGTATCACAGTATTTTTGAAGGCCCTCTTTAACAGCTGTCAAGATGGAGGTAAGCAATTTAGATATAGGTTTTGTAGAGCATTTGGCAGATCCAGCGATGTATCGTTCTTTGTATGGGCATTTATGTAACTTAGGTACCCAGTACAAAGAGGGGAGATCTGTGTCTTCATCCTTGGTGGAAATTCCGAAGGAAAGCAAAACAGATTTAAGGTTCTGTAATACCTCCTCCTTTGACAGAGTAGTAGGTGCGTAAGTTGGATTGCCGTTAAAATATTCCATTTATAACTACATATACAAACATCAAGTATCATCATAGCTTCGCAATAGTCTACTCCAGGTTCATTGAGAATTGATTTATCTATGAAATGGTTAATTCATCTTTATGTAATCGTTTTCCTGTCATTTCAACTTCCTTTATCATATCAAGAGGCCTTTTATCAAAATGGAACAGCTCTTCGTCCTTGCGTCTTTTGTCCGTAAGTGATTCAGGAGACTAGGTTTGTTTGTTTTGCGTCACATTTAATTCGTTAAACATCTTAAATCTGGTCTTATTTAAACGTTAAACAGTTTTATATCGGTCTAAGTTCTAAAAGTTACTGCTGTGAATATATATTTTAATACTTATTTACCGAAAAGAGTAGTTTTTTTTAAATACCAGGGAAAAGTGGTTTAAGCTGCTTCTGTGAAATTCAGTATGGGGTCTATGGTCAGCTACAATTTTGTTGTCTCCGAAATATTGCTACGTAAGCCTAGCATAAAATAAGCCGAATAGACGGGATGTGACACTGCGGGAAGGCCAAGGAAGATGGGGTTGGGCCATAGGTCACCCAGAAGGTGTACAGATCGTATATGTGTTGGATAACCATACATAAACGATCGGGCATAGTGTTGGAACTTTGTCGTATATTATATAAAATGCTGATCGAAAATATTTGTTTTTGCATTAATTTGTTGATTGATAATATCTTTGATTTGTAATTTCTCAATGACAATGTAGTGTAGAGTTTGAGCCGAAGTAGCTCATTTTACTGGGTTCTGTTTGTCCTTGTTTTTCATTGAGTCGAAGCAATTCATAAACTTACTTTTTTTCATTGTTTGGTTATAATTGTCAGTTTCGTCCTGTTTTGTCTGGATCAGATTTTATGTTTCTGTGATGTTTTGCGTTTTGTTTTGAATATACCCAAAACAAAACTGTTCGAAGTAATGGATTCAATAGTCAGATTAGAACTTAAATGTAAGCTCTTGCAACCTTCGACGTGTTGTATCAAAATGTGGATTCTGTTGCGTCAAGGGATCTGCCCCTCGAATTGGTACTTAGTATGGCATTCTACTGTACTACAATTATCTAATGACAGAATCGACAGCGATCAAGACAATTCATTAAACTGGAAACTGAGAAGAATCTTTGAAAAGCAAAATTTACCTGATTCCAAACTTCAATGTCACAGTGTATGCTATAATTTTTTTACCAAGTAAGTGAAAAGGGTCAAATCAAAATGCACGAGCAATATATCGTCAACGGTCTCGCTTTGACAAAAGCCAAATATACCTGATGGTCCTTCCACTCGATCTTCTGCTGCAAACTTTGACTGGAAGTCTATGCGTTTATTCAGTACCATCTGCGGCATTATGGCTATAAACAGAGACCCCGTAAGTAAAGCTATAACCCCGTTGTTTCAGAAAAAGAATGTGCAAGTGTTGAATGTTGCGGCGATTTGGGTCCTTATCAGATGGATCTGATTTGGTTGCTGTTGGTGCTAAGTACCACAGCTAATGTTATCAAACATATGTATCCGAGAGAGACATCAAATCGAAATCTTGTGACAAATATTTCCAGAGTCGATCCACACCCAGAAGCATTTTACAAATAAGATTCTAGAATTGATGAACCATTATTCCACGAAGTCGCGGTGTTTCAACTTCAAAAGCTTCTTAATAAATTTAATAGATATAAAAAATATTTTAATATTTTCATTAAGATGGTGTCGATAGTCCAGGTTATCCATCTCATCGACTTAAAGAAAAGCTAAGAAGTCATTATTGGGATAGAGTCATATTCAAAGCACATACTAGTAGTAGTCAGAGCGTCATACTCATGGCAACTAAATCAATTGAATCGCTTATTTCTACTGTCGTATTCCAAGCACAGGGTTGCCAACCAAATAAATGTAAGCTTTATCGGAAAACGTCAAAATCCGTGTTCTTTTTGAGGCCCCGGCTATTCTAAGGTCTGATATCAAAGGCACTCCTAACATGGAATCGTGATAAGCGATGATAATGAAGAAGCAGATACATGAATGATATTTCATGCCTTAGCTTCTGCATCATCTGGATTTCAACGCATTAATGCTTGTCGACTTGTTCACTTAAGTTTTGATATTGGTATTGGGATTTGATTGCATTCGTCTAAAGGTTGGGCGAAGTTACCAGCCCATATCATTACAGGTACGCCTGAACTCAACTTGTGTGAAGTTTTGCCTGAATTCCATGCTATTACTGGTTGCGATTCAAACAAGGAAAGGTCAGATCTTGGGAACTGTTCAAATCAAATCTATCGACATTTCTTTCTCTCACCGAGCTCTCTACACTTCCCTTAGATGAGATCACAAATCATTTGGAACGGTATGTCCTGCGTATTTACAACGGATCTCCAACAAGTGCAAGTTGAAACCAAATGCGGTATAAACTGTTTGCAAAAGGGTCAAAGATTGAGCTTCTATCCCAACCCAAAACGCTCCGTTGCAGCACTTCAAACGAGAAGAATAGCAAACTTTAATTTGGCTATCTTCTTTGCAGCTAAACCCTGCAATACCAAATCCAGATGGTTGAGGGCGGATAAAAATGAATCAGTAGGAAAAGCCACTTGAATAGAAAATCAACAGCATATAAGAGATCATTGGTGCCTTTAGGCCATAAGATTGAGGATTGAGGAGAAAGTGATGATGGATTACCATACTTATGACGCTTGACCCAATGCCTAAACAAATCATAGAAATGGTCATAGAGTGTGGTTTCAAATCCTCAAATTTTGTGCACTTCGGTATTCTGTGAAGCAACTGAATTATGTTGTACTGAAGCTTGTTTGTGTGAAGGTGGCGAGAATTGTCAGAACATTTACGAGAACAATGGTGTCGGTGAATAACGATTTTTCTTCTGATGAAGAATCAGACAATGAATATGATCCAAACTAGCATGGTTCATGTTTCACAGTGACGGGTTGATGCATTTGTTAATATTGATTTATTGCGATCCTATAGTTATTTATACATATGTACACAGTTTTCCGTAATTTCTTAAATACTTTGTATGATATAAATATTCTTATGGGGTTGTGCAATATAATGCATGCAGACTATATCTCTATTTTACGAATATTATTATAAAGTTTATTATCTCCCTTGTGGACGGTCACCCTGACATGGCGCGGGAGCTTGAGGTTCCCTTTTTACCATATAGACTTATTCGGATTAAATTTAGCATTCAAATAGATATAATCATGCCATTGAGGTCACGCATTAGATGACAGGCCTTTTTTACCATGTCCATACTTCTCTTTGATTTTGTATCTTGTGTTTGATTTTACGTATTTAAATCTGGTTTTTTGCTTTGTTTTAGTTTGTTAATGTTTGTTTTATATAATTTTGGGAAACACAATCGCTTGTATTAATTTACATTGCATTAAAAAGTTAAAAACAACACCAGATTTTGGTATGTTTGCCTTGCATGAGCTTAAAACGCGTCACGAGCTCACTTCCGGTTGTCATAGATACAAAAATACGGTACTGGTGTATAGGTGAATCCTTTTCTTAAACGTATAACATGTTAGAAGAATATGATTTTTGTTTCTGTTTAAATTACATTATATATAGAGTTTTCAACTGTGATGTAAATTTTCTGAAATCATGGGCTCCAATTTAAAAATGGCGTTTTCGGCACCTTTGCACGGGAAATCGGAAAATCACCTGATGGTTTCATACACTAGAAATATATGAATATCTGTTGCAACAAAAATATTGCTGCTATACCGATGAGTACAGCGAACTCATTTTCCAGGGCAGATATGCTGTTCGGTCCGGGGATTAATAATCAATATGATCTAAATGTACAGCCAAAATCAGCTAAGGACAGAGCTTTGCATGACGGAGATACTCCTTAGTTTTCAACAAATTCTTAAAAAATTAGATATTATAAGGTTCTAAATAGAATCAGCTTTCGGGTCAGCACCGAAGTACTGACAGTCCACCAGCAGTGGCATCGACCCAGTGGAAACAAATGACTACATACCGAAGTAACTGGTAATTCACTTTTATAAAATGCTGCAAAAATAGTAAAACAGACGGAAGTAAAATTACAAAAAATGAGTCCTTAATATAGCCTGCTCAGTCCATGTTTTTCATATAATGATATCGCAAGAGCAACAAGGACTTTACAACAAAAGGTTGATCAAAATCGACATTACTTAGAGTAGTAAGATCAAAGTATTCACCGGGTAACAAAACCTTAAATGGGGAACAAAAAAGGCACTGGATACGGTTACACAGATACATTGCAGATATGTAACAATAACGGAAAATTATTGTTACACAAAAGATTGATATTCGGAGTACATTGCCGGGTACGGGACCGATATTTTCCGTGTGTAACAATAATATTAGAATTATTGTTACACATCTTATTGTTACACAGAATAGCAATTTAACAAATAATAATTATTGAATATATCAGTGACGACCACATAGGGGATTTGGGTAATATTTTAATTGTCTTGCAACATGTATAAGTTACTCCTTTGGAAATAAATTCTCGGTAAAAATGCAGAAATTGACTTATGTGGAAATAAAGTTCTGTACTAAACACAATTTTTGTGTATGCCATCATGTACAAGTTACTCTTACTAGATATCTTCATATATTGAAAGTTTCCTTCGAGTTTGGAGAAATAAGACAACCGTTTAGTAATTAATTGAACTAAATTAAAACAAACAACTGTATGCGTTTGGCTGTTGAATTGTCATGACAACAATTTAATATCAATTGAATATAATTCACAACAAATTTGTCAGTCAAGTAACTCTTGATGACGATACGAAATATTACTGAAGGGCGGTCCACTCAGTAACTAAAATAGCAATGTCACAAATAACTGCTGGGTGATCCATAGCAGCACAGAATCAGTAAATTTCGCCACTCTGCTATCCTTGTTGTCATGACGATGAAAATGTGTGATCTGGTCTTAAATCTGAAAAACAAAACAGAGAGCAGCAAACAAAGTTCTGGAAAAAGTGGACAAGGGAGGGTGGGAAAATATTTTATTTCGTCTTTCTTCTTCGGAGACCAGACATATAATGATGCGGTCTTGAATACTGAATGGAGTTTGCACGGATTAAGACCCCTAAACACATTAGCATAACAATACCAAAATACTTGGAAAGGACAACTCGATTATCATTTACCAATAGTTCACGGAGGGCTCGATTACAGTTTACAACTTGTTCACGGACTACTCGAATACATTAACATTCATAGCTGTTAATTCAATAAATGAATTTAATTCTTATAACATTAAATTCTATTATTGAATATATCAGTGACGACCACATAGGGGATTTGGGTAATATTTTAATTGTCTTGCAACATGAACAAGTTACTCCTTTGGAAATAAATTCTCGGTAAAAATGCAGAAATTGACTTATGTGGAAACAAAGTTCTGTACTAAATACAATTTTTTGTGTATGCCATCATGTACAAGTTACTCTTACTAGATATCTTCATATATTGAAAGTTTCCTTCGAGTTTGGAGAAATAAGACAACCGTTTAGTAATTAATTGAACTAAATTAAAACAAATAACTGTATGCGTTTGGCTGTTGAATTGTCATGACAACAATTTAATATCAATTGAATATAATTCACAACAAATTTGTCAGTCAAGTAACTCTTGATGACGATACGAAATATGACGATACTGAAGGGCGGTCCACTCAGTAACTAAAATAGCAATGTCACAAATAACTGCTGGGTGATCCATAGCAGCACAGAATCAGTAAATTTCGCCATATTATCATTTGTCAAAATGATAACCCGCCACAAAATTTACCCATGACAATTCAAAGCCAGAAAGTTAATCAATAAACAAACATATATGTTATCTGTCAATACAGTATTTAATCGTATGGAAATACAAAACAGTATGGATACTGTATGAATGTTTCAAATGCAGACTGCAACTGATTGAGAAAAATGTCATTTCCTATAAATGAAAGATGGACGCCATCTTGTGAAAATAATCCAGGGTGCCGGTCATCGAAATCTGGGTATTTAATTACGTAACCCCCGTACTTCAAATTATATGAGCGCATACCTCGATTTATGCGCTTTCTAGTTGTTTCCATTGCATGGTCATTTCTAGAGTAACGCCAAGACCGACGTGGAAGAATACTAGACCAAATGAGAGAACATCCTGGAAGCATTCTAGACAGGATTGCTATGGTGAATTTCATGTGATGAAACAGAGCGCCACATGGTACATTCCCTATATCATTTCCACCACAGTGGAGTAGTAAAATCTTTGGTATACCCCGCAAATTTATTGAAGCATGAACAAGGCTAACTACATTTTGCCATTGCACGCCCGACATGCCCACCCAATGTATTAAACAATTATAAGTATCAAGACCTAAATTACAACCTGTAGGTCTGTTCTCCGAATGCTGATGGGCTCTGTCAATAATGCTCGAACCAATGATCCAGATCTAGTTCACAAAAGCTGAAATGATAAAACTGTTATATAGACTCAGAACGAATATAACGCTGAAAACAAGCAGATTTCCAACGACCCTTTGTTTTAATTTCTTCTTCGGAAAAACCATTCATAGATAAATTAGTTGCAGACCCTATTCTAAAAGAGTGTGTATTGTAATGATGCGGATTATTACCGATAAATTCTAATGCTTTGTTTAAAACCTTTGAAAATTGATAACGGGTTACGCCGGTTTTGTTATAATGACAAAAAGTGGCCCATTATCGTTATGCCTCATAGATATGTACTTCAAAAGCAACTTAACGGGGCAGATTGCATTTTGACTAAATTCAGAAACCGATAATGTGGTGGTTAATCCTTTTTGATCAGTTTTTGAAAATGGCAGAGTTAAATTGATAACCCGTAAATCACTGGAAAATTTAATATTGTTCACGTTAATCAAGTGTCTTGTGTTGCTGTTCACAGTTATTTCTCCTATTCGGAGCAATGCAAAAAAGGCAAGAGAAAACATTGATTTAAATAAAGTGGACTCATAATTTGAGGAACATACAAATTGTAGACAGTTAATGAGCTTATTTAAAATTTCCACGGTAATAGGTTTTCTACAATCTTGAACTCCATACAATTTATCCATGCCTTTAAGCATTTTTTGAATAATAAATGACTGTGTTAAATCCAACATTTGATGAAGGCGTAACCATTGGCTTAAACCCGCTAAATACACCTTCACGGTTGAAGGAGCATACCCTACACTGGACAAATAAGCAATATAATTTACTAAATCAGAGATACTGGGCGGCCATATATCCCGTAAACCTTGATTGAACCTAAATGACACAAACGAAGATATGCCGTTCTGATAAGTGTTCCATGTGTTCTTCGAATTAGACACTTCAATCAATTTCATAACTTCTGGTACAAAAGGCTCCAAAATTCCTCTGGTATGACAGCTGGGTACGTGTCCGCTGATAAAGCCAGTTCTTTGAACTTCTGAGAATTTCCACGAGAAATGCAATCTGCAAGAACATTAGTACAACCTGGGACATATTGTCCCTTTAAATTGAAATTCCCTATTAAAGACCAGTAAACTATGTGTCTCACCAGTGACATAACTCGTACAGATTTTGAAGATTTACTGTTTAAAATTTCCACTACAGCCTTGTTATCAGAATTAAAGAGAATTTTCTTTTTAATAAACAAGTTGCCCCATAAATATAAAGATAATGCAATGGGAATCATCTCTAAATATGTTATGTCTTTTAATATATCTGTACCAGTCCAGTCCTCGGGCCATTTTAGGAAGGCCCATTTACCATGAAAAAACACCCGCAACCTTTTGTGGAACCACCTGCACTGTCAGTAAACAATTTTAGTACAGAACTTGAAGACCAGTCAATATCAAGCAATTAACTGACTCCATTAAACTTATCTAAAAATAAGTTCCATACCATCAGATCTTGATACATCCCCCCCGTAACCCGAATGAAATGATGTGGTTTTTTAGCAGAAGAAGTAGCCATATAAATTCGTCTGTTAAATGCTCTCCCGGCCGGTAACGCTTTAGAGAAAAATGCTAATGAACCACAGAGTGATTGTAAGTCCCTTAATGTGACCTTTTTTCTTCCCAAAACATATCTAATTTTTGATTTCAATTCCAAGACTTTTTCATCTGGGATTTGAATTAACATTTTCTCTGTGTCTATAAAAAATCCTAAATAGTGAAGTTTTGTTGATGGACCTTCGGTTTTTTCCTCAGCAACCGGTACCCCTAAACGACTGCAAACTGTGTCAAAATTATTCATTAAGTTTTGACTGTCTAAAGTATTGCTATCCCCAGCAAATAAAAAGTCGTCTAGATAATGATCTATGTTTTTTGATCCAGATTCTTTCATAACGACCCACTGAATAAAAGTGGAAAATTTTTCAAATAAAGAACAGGATTCCGAATAACCCATTGGTAAACATTTATCAAAAAAATAATATGAACCAAGTTTAAAGCCTAATAAATCGAAATCGCCATGGTAAATTGGCAACAATCTAAATGCTGACTTGATATCCTTTTTACCGATTAAAGCATTAACTCCTAATCTTTTGATCATATTAATGGCGTTATCAAATGATGAATATTTCACAGACGTGTATTTTTCTTCTACGTAGTCATTTACACTATAATTTGGTGGAAACGATAAATGGGTAATTAATCGAAAACCTCCAGTTTTCTTTGGAAACACACCAATTGGTGAACATCTTAGGTTCGATATAGGTCTAGTTAAAAATGGACCAGCTATATGACCACTGGACACTTCATTCATTTTTTTTCCCCAAGCAATTTGTGGACTTTCAATGACAGACTTTAAATTTTTTGACTCTAACCTATTTCTAGGACCACTATAATTTAATCTGAAACCTTCCAAAAAACCTTTATATAAAGTATTTGCATCATCCTGGTTTGGGTACGACCGAGACAGATTATACAATTCTGAAACTTTGATTGGAGAAAATGCAAGACTCCAAACATCTAAAGGATTTACTACAACTTCTGAAAGAAAAACAATTATTTATTGATTATTTTGAGCTGGAAATTTGATTGCAGGAAATCTAGTCAACACTGGTCTGGGACCACGATTCATAATGGGGAGTTTCATAATGTTTTGTGGAGGCCTTTGGAAATCTTGCCTTGCCAGCCTTACAGCATTGTAGTTCATTGGGCGTAGTGAGCCTTGTGTGTTTGTATTGCTTTGAATGACTCGAATGCAATAAGCGAAAGGGTGTGCCGCATTTTAAACATGCATGCTTATAATTGCAAGGCTGTCTTAAACAGAGACCTTTATAGTTATAATCCCAGCAAGGTCGATTGTTTGCTTGTATTTGGTTAGTGTTTATAGATGAACCATTTGCAATTATTGTAAACCACAATATGCCGTCAATGGAAGCCCATGATCTTGCTGGGTTATTGGCCATTCTAAGCCTAAATTGCTGATCATAGCGATATATCTTGTTGAAAGGGACATTAGTACCTCTAATTATGGACATGTAAGTTATTAATTCTTGAGATGAATTCGGAAACCGTTGTAGAAAAATTTTCATATAATTGATAAATCCATCTGTCCAAGCTTCAATGTTTTGAATATATTTTACCTTTGATTGCTTTTGATGTTGTATAACAAGAGAACCAGATTCATTGTCATAGCCTATTATATTTTGTGGTTTGTCAACTTGACTTACAAAATTCTGATAAAGGAGAAGTGCCAAGTCAATATACTCTCTGTTCCAAATTTTTTCTTTTAAATTTTGAGAAATGTAAACATCACATTCTGATTGACTTGGTACCAAAATTGGGTTATCATTAACCTCATCATTATTCATCCTAGCAGGAGCCATTGGTGCCTGTGGTAGTGCCTGTTGTAGAGGTCCAGGTATGGGAGCTTGCTCCTGCAGCACTGGTGCTTGCTCTGGTATTGGAGCAGGTGCCTGTAGCTGCTGGGCGGGTACTGGCTCTTGTATTTGCGCCTGGTTTGGAACAGGTATTGGTTCCTGTTGAACAGGAAGAATTTGGGCCGCCGGCTCAGGATTACCCCGACGTCTTGGCCTTTGCACCACTGGTTGCCGCCTTCGGGCTCGACCAACTCGTCTACCAACCCTCGGCATAATGTAAAATAAATAAAACTCAATTAGCTCACTTCCAAATTTGTTGAAACTAATTTTCAAAGGATTTATTAAATATTTTATTTATTTATTTATTTATTTATTTATCGGTATTACTATTCTCATATTTATTATTATTATTTATTTTTTTTTTAATATATTTTCTATATATTGTTATATAAATGAACGAGATTCAATGTTTATACCTCCGATATGACTATGAATCTGACAATACATATGTTTAATATTTGGCCGTGACAATTAAGTACTTACCTTGATACGGAAAACAATGATTATTACTTTAAATTGGTAGTTCCACAGACAATCTGTATGTGATTCACTGGATGCACATGTATCTGTCAGTTACTTTTGTTTTAAATATACATATATTTATTTACATAAAAAGGTTGAAATTAACACATACCAGTATATTTGATAAATTTCATGAAAGGTTATTATACTAGATTATTAAAAATACTTATCTGTTTGTAGAAAATATTTTATTTCGTCTTTCTTCTTCGGAGACCAGACATAGAATGATGCGGTCTTGAATACTGAATGGAGTTTGCACGGATTAAGACCCGTAAACAATACCAAAATACTTGCAAAGGACAACTCGATTATCATTTACCAATAGTTCACGGAGGGCTCGATTACAGTTTACAACTTGTTCACGGACTACTCGAATACATAAACATTCATAGCTGTTAATTCAATAAATGAATTTAATTCTTATTACATTAAATTCTATTATAATAAACCGTAAGATTTTTTAAATTTTAAAATAAAACCAAATATATTGATTATATTAACTCAAATAAAAAATAGTAATTCTGCCTTGAAGGCATATCAAATCTATACAACATAATGCAGCGGGAAATCTAGTGGTATAAAATTATCTCCCTTCTAGAAAAACTCTTCTGTGTCTCATAACTTATTCGGAACAAATTAACAGCATGGCGACGAAAATAAACAATCAACAAAATGTCAAGATTTCAAAAGAAATAAACAAATACAATATTTAGTGAAAACGTCATCTAATTCCCAGATCTTTACTTTGTAGTTAAAAAGTGATTAAACTTGCCCACAAGAAGAGGTAATATGCGAATTCCTTACATAATTTACTGTCGTGATGAACATATTGAATGGACACACTGGTCAAAATCAATTGCTATAGGGCGTTAAAATCCATGTACCCAGAAAAGATTATATGTACATATAGATTTTTAATATACTTTATTTATAGGTCAATTTAGTAACGATTCTTGCATAAGAAACGCTGAGATCCAAATCTAATCCTATGTTACTAGGCAAAATTATATCGTTTCAAAACAATACCATTTTCCTTTTATACCCACGATCTCAAAGGGTAATCATCAACACAAGATTTCATTGGTTCAATTAAGGAAAAGGGCGTGCCTTCAGTTAAAACCCATTCAAAGACCCCACGTGCTTAGTGAGTAAAAATCGATATTGTTTATGTAACCTTGATGGTTGCGAGGTATAAACGGTCGTTTTGTATACTTTATTTCGTCAAAACCACTGCNTTTAATTGCAAAGAATATTTTTTCCTGGTAATTTTCGTTATAAAGAAATGCCTAGATCCAAAACTCTTTGGAACCATGTTTATTCCAGGAAATCTCATTTTTCATTAAAAAATATGCGAGAAATATAAAAAAAAATTAATAAATATCATTTGTCAATATCAAGATACGTCACATGAACATAACAGAGTATAAATTTTCATGTTATAATTAACTTTTATCAGGCCCTGACAACGAGTTACGCGTTGCATTCAACATTTTTATACTTTCTAGGCGAGAGTTCCTTTTCTATTGTTTAAATACAACCGGATTTCAGACTGAATGTAAAATGAATCCCTGTATGTTCACCGGCTTATATTCTGAAAGGATTGGCATTCCTGATTGAGGACTTGTTGCGAGTGTTTGTGATTTCTGCGTTGCGGATTTCTTTTTCCAAGTTTGAAGAAAGGCTTGAAAAATTCAACAGACCAATTTCGTCCAAATGTATATACGAAGTTCAAAGAGAGTGCCAGATAAGGCAATAAATAGTCGTAGAATCATATACAGTATGTTGCATTATAACTGCATTCGTCGGGTCGAAACTTTGACTGAAGGTGCTCGACATAACCAAAGTACGTCTATGTCCAAGTGTATTTAGAGAGTCATGTGTGACCCATAAAATTTGTTGCATTCAGCAGTGCATGGGTCACATTAATAGAAAACAATTGCTGAAATAAGGGAACATGCAGAATGGATATGTCAGGTGTGCAACACAGATGTGCACATCTCTCCAGCCATCATTTGCGACGGGTGTCTGGAATGGCAACATAAAACTGAATGTGCCGTCTTAAAAAGCTGCACCGAAATTGCGCGACTGGTTTTTCAGGGAATGCCTTAGAAAATAAATGAACAAAGTATTGAAGTATTGCCAGTGTTTTTTCATGTGTATTTTGTATTGCAACACTTTGCTGATTGAAATATTAAAGTAAAAAGTATTTTTACCACAATTTATATTTGAGAATATCCATTTCTAATTTCAAATTCCATACCTTTATTCTTAAATAAACGAAATCGTTTGTGTAACAATAACATGGACATTTTTTTATTATACACAGGAAATATCAGTTCCGTATCCGGCAATGTACTCAGAATATTCATTATTTGTGTAACAATAATTTTCCGTTATTGTTACATATCTGTGTAACCGTATCCAGTGCCAACAAAAAACGTTGAATGAAACTGAAAATTGATAAAAAGGTGAGAATGACATGTATACTGAAATTTACCGCGTAAATTTGAGGAATTTGAATCCTACTAAATGGCCATATGAAGAAACTAAAATTTACATAAACAAATGTATTTTGTTATCTAACATTTCAAATCTAAAATACAAAATAAAGGATTATTAACAATTTATCGGGATTTTTACAGCTGACGTAATGGTAAAATATAATTTGCTGGCCAGAATATGAGGGTTTGAGCTCGTTCGATAACGCCTCCTCGCATGCTATGCTTCATATTCTGGCTCACGAGTATGATATTATACAAAAGACAGCTGTCAAAAGCCCAACAACATATATGTCTAGTTTACTTAGCCCTCAAGAAACAGATAAATGGACATTTGTAATCTGTCAACAAACGTGCTGTAGTGAATTGTCAAATAGCTCAAGTCTATTGCAAAAAATCTATTGTGCAAGGCATAGCAAGAAACAAGAATATATTTCCCTTGACCGGTGATATCAAGTACAATTATGTATAATACAATATGAAATTGGCATTGTACTGACATTCGGAAGACTCCAAACTATTAATTCCTACAGGAATCCGTGTTCTTAGATGAGGAATCCATTTGTACTCTCTTTTGCTTCTGTGAATGCCCGATTTAACTAAAAACTATTTAGCAATTGTGGATAAAACTTGAGGAGAAACGCAAAGATTAGTATTTTTAAGAAAAGAAGATCCACTGGGTCGTATAGATGGGAAATTTTCTTGAAATTAACCATTTCTGCTCTGTCACTAGACCATCCAAACTAATTCCTACATTTGTTCCATTTTCTCTTTTTTTTCATATTTTATTCTTTTATAATTTAATTTCAAACCCTCAAATACCTCAATGACTGTGTGACGGGTGTTGTATGCAGGGCAGGACAAGCTTACCCTTCCGGAGAACCTGATGTCACTCTGTTTTTTGAGAGTTCACACTGTTAGTGCTCAATTTTTTTGTGTTGTATATGTTGTGGTTGTGTGTTTTGTTGGCATGTGGTGTCTTTGGTCTTCCGTCTTCTGGTGTTCTTGATTTTGCCTTGTTTGTGGACTTTGATTTATGTAATCTTGTGCTTGGTTCCTTTTGTATTCTACTGCCGTTGTTTGGTTAAGTTGTTTTCAATCTGAAATGGCACATATACTGTTCACTGGTCGATAGTTATTTCAATTTTAAACAAATGGATAAATAATTAAAAAACCAAATATACCATTTTACATTCTTAAACGAAAATCGCCTTTTTTGTTCGACTTTCAACAGCCTTTAGGAAATTAATGATAATTAACCATTCTTAACTTTTGTGCGTAAGAATCTTTGACAATAAAACATTCGACTTTCGAATGTCGAGTAATTGGAATCGCACAGAAGGAAGCTAAAATACCATCTGTGTTTTCTTGAAAATGGTTTTAAGCACACATCAGCTTTTAAAATCCATAGGGTTTAATAATACGGGATTTTTGAATCATGCTCAAACAGGAAAAGATCTGACAAAAATCAATACATCGATACATTGAGAGGGGATCACTAATTAATGAGCACTGTTGAGCTAAGGATGATTCATATTTAATCTAATGAAGCGCTTCAGGTTAATTTTTTTTTTCGTCAATTAAAATTTAGAAAAAGAATTGTCATGTAGGAAATATTATGCTTATACACTTCAATTTCATTTATAGTTTCTTTTTATGTTATATGCATTTATTTCGATAGGCCAGGAATCCAGCCACTCCTTCTTGCTGGTATTTGAGGCGAGCGTTTCCATCTTCAATTAAACGATAGTTCCTATCTCGAAAGTCCTTTATAACTGAAATGTTTCCTAGGTGGCCTTCTAGAATTTACCATCACGGAAGACGATCATATTACCACGCCATTGTGTCCAATGTCTCACTACAGTGGCGGTCAAATTTGACTAGTGACCGACAGTCAAACCATAAATTTGGTAGACAAATGAATAACATAGAAATGATTTTAGTATCCTCAGTATTATAAGTTAATGTTTTTCTTTGTAAATTGCCTACACAAACTAGGTATCTTACATTTGATTAACGAAGATTTGAAATTTTAAAAATTATATGAAATGTTTCTTTTCAACTAGCAGTCAATGACTAAATACTGAAATTATTGTGAATTTTACTTCTGGATATGCGCATTTTGACAACTTATGACTTTTCAGTGCAGATAAATTCTAAACGTTTGGAAGACCATAAACTCAAGAATGTTTAAAAACTAAGAGCGAAAAAAAAATCAATATGATCTAAATGTAAAGCCAAAGTCAGCTAAGAACAGAGCTTTGCGTGGGGGAGATACTATTTAGTTTTCAACAAAGTTTACAAAACTTTAGATATTGTAATGTTCCAAATAGAATCGGCTTTCGGGTCAGCACCGAGGTACTGACTACTGGGCTGGTGAATACCCTCGGGGAATAACAGTCCACCAGCAGTGGCATCAACCAAGTGGTATCAGGTGACAAAATACCAAAGTTACTGTAAATTTAAATTTAGAGATTCAAATTGGGTTACCAATGAAAGGTAATAACAACAATACCAAACCGTAGACAAAATGCCCGCCACATAGTATGTCTTCACAGCATGAAACAAAAAATACATGGTTCATTCTTACGACAATCTGAAATATGTCGTAAATCATTTCTTCCCCTAGGTTACTTCACTGGTTATTAAGAATAATCAAGAGAAGAATGAAAATACATTAGCTATTAGCCAATATCCGCAGTGCCATATGAACGAAAGCAAGCGACACCTTTGAAGCCATCTTTTTACAGTTCTACAGTACTAATGCATAGTTTTATCATATTCATTTTTTCTGATTGCATAATTAAAGTTTGACAGCACATAGTCCACTTTAGAATCCTTTAAAAGTATATTCCAACATATTTATCGAAACTTATAACTTTCATAAGTTCATTTTAAAATACTATTTCTCATTTTTTGACAAATACCACAAAATTAGATTTGTCAATTTACAAGGTCATATTCCATTTATCACAGTAGCTCTCTAAACAGTTCAAACGTTTTTATAGGTCGATTGGTGTATCTGCTATTAAAGCAAGGTCATCCGCAAACAATAATAACATAATATTATGAATGTTCTCATTATTAAAAGTTCCGTTACTACCACTTAATCCCATTTCAGTTGCGAGTTCATTCATTCATGTATATTGCAAAGAGCCAGGGGATCAAAGAACATCCTTGTTTGACGCCAGAATTAGAAGTTAAGGAAGAAGTAAAACCATCAATAGTCCTCACTTTTACTTTCACTATACTATAAATGCTTTGTATTAACATTCGTCCATGTAAGTTTTTACCTATTAAAACACCAGAAAAACTGTGCGCAAAGCTCACTAATAAATACCCATGCACCAACATTTGATTCCAGAAATTAAAAATCAATCAAATCAAATTCTGAAATAGGAGGTGCACATCTATGTCATCAAGAATTTGTTAAAGTTTCATGACAATCTATTCCGTGGTTCAGGAGGAGTAGCGGATAAGAGACGGGTACCCACGTGTAATGTAATGGCTAAGTACATGTTTTGCTATGGGAAACCCTAAAAATCAATCAAATCAAATTCTGAAATAGGAGGTGCACATCTACATTATATCATAAAGACTGTGTTAGAGTTTCATAAAAGCTATTCAGTGGTTCAGGAGGAGCAGCAGATAAAAGATGTGCACCCACTTGTAATGTAATGGCTAAGTCCATATTTTGCTATGGGAAACCCCAAAATCAATCAAATCAAATTCTGAAATAGGTGGTGCACATCTACATTATGTCATAAAGACTAAGCTAAAGTTTCATGAAAATCTATTCAGTGGTTCAGGAGGAGTAGCGGATAAGAGATGGGTACTCACTTGTAATGTAATGGCTGAGTCCATGTTTTGCTATGGGAAACCCCAAAAATCAATCAAATTAAATTCTTAAATAGGTGGTGCACATCTACTTTATGTCATAAAGACTGTGTTAAAGTTTCATGAAAATCTATTTAGTGGTTCAGGAGGAGTAGAGGATAAGAGATGGGTACCCACTTGTTACGTAATGGCTAAGTCCATGTTTTGCTATGGGAAACCCCAAAAATCAATCAAATCAAATTCTGAAATAAGAGATGCACATCTCTATTATGTCATAAAAACTGTGTTTAAGTTTCATGACAATCTATTAAGTGGTTACGGAGGAGTAACCTGTGTTAAAGTTTCATGAAAATCTATTCCGTGGTTCAGGATGAGTAGCGGATAAGAGATGGATACCCACTTGTAATGTAATGGCTTAGTCCATGTTTTGCTATGGGAAATCCAAAAATCAATCAAATCAAATTCTGAAATAGGAGGTGCACATCTCAATTTTGTCATAAAAACTGTGTTAAAGTTTCATGAAAATCTATTCAGTGGTTACGGAGGAGTAGTGGATAAGAGATGGTACTCACTTGAATTGAATGGCCAAGTCCATGTTTTGCTACGGGAAACCCCAAAAATTGATCAGATCAAATTCTTAAATAAGAGGTGCACATCTACATTATGTGATAAAGACAGTGTTACAGTTTCATGAAAATCTTTTCACTGATTCAGGAGGAGTAGCGGATAAGTAATGGACGGACGGAAAGACAGACGGAAGGACGGCCGGACGGACACCCCCCATCACTATATACCCCCATTTTTCAAGCGGAGGTATAATTATCAAGTTTTCAGAGGTTAATGTCATTGGCTTTGGAAAAGTCAATGAATGAACACTATATCACACCTGTTTTCTTAGATAAATATTTCAAAATAATACTACTAACTGTGAAAATATTGTCTATCTTAGAATAGCCACTACTAAAAGCTCTTTGGTTTTCAATTATATGTCCATTCATATCTGACCATTCAGTTAAGCTTTTACGTATAATGCCCATTAATATTTTACTTATTTCACAAAGAAGTGCTATCCCACGGTAGTTGCAACAGTCATTACTGTCAGTCTTTTTGGATATAATAATAAGAACTGCTGTTTACCAACAATCAGGAAAAATACCAGAATGGAAAACAGCTTAACTAAGACTGGTAGTAACTGTGACAAAAAAAACGCTTATATAATTCTCCTGGCAAACCATCATCTCCTGCGGCTTCATTATTCTTAAGCTTTCTTATTTCTTTTAAAACTTCATCATCAGTAATATCACCTTCCAAAAATGTACAAAAGTGACAATTATTATTATGAGTTTAGACAAATAAATCGACAAACTGAAAATCAGGCTCTTTTTTTACTATATTAGGATTTAAAGGATTAGAAAAAAACACTTTTTCCATTATGTCATTATTTCAATGAATACGTATGGATAAAATTACTCCATCAGCAGTTAGATAATTTTTCATATGTCTAGTATTGAGTAATTACCAAATTTCGAAGTTACTGTTCATTTAGTTTATGTATTTCGATAAATCATGTATCTTTAGTGCAGATCAAATAAAACATTTGGAAATCCATATACCGAAATATGTTATGAATATGAGAGGGGATGAGAAATTAGTGATTTGAATCTTTTGTCATTTGCTTTTTTTCATTAAAATATACATTTAAACAGCTATCCAAATGTATGAAAATGTATTTTGCAGGGGAACAATGATGGTATTTGCCTATACCTTTTTACCACTAAATTTCTTGAATATTTTATGGTAGTTCTTCAGAAGGGATTTTTTTTTACTTCTGTGCAGGTATTAGTACTTTTCTCTCTCTTGTATACTGAGTTCGCAGCAAAAAGTTAAGGTAAATCAAGGTTCAGGTCGGCTCCATTATGTTAAGTCTATTTTAGATTAAAAAACAACATATAAATGAAAAGTTGAGCTTTACACAAACTTGGCAATGACCTGTAAATGTTTAAAAAGGATAATAGGCCAGACATTTTTTTTTGTTTACAGTAGAAATTTTACTCAACATATAGTAACCATTTGTAAATGCACTAGTTTGAGCTTGCAGCGAAAAGTTAAAGTAAATCAAGGTTCAAGTCAGCTCCATTATGTTAATATGAAAAAGAAGGGAAATGGGGTAAATATCAAGGAGACAACATCCCTTATCCAGGTTAAAACGACCCAAAACAAAGCATCTAGGGATCACCGTACGGTCTTCAACAAAGTGAGGAACCTCACACCATATAGCAAGCCTTAAACGGCCCAATAAGATATAAAAGTGAATAAATCAATGGAAATAAACCACATCCAATAACCCAAATATCAAGAAACTAAAATTTTATAAGAAAACAAGGACAAGTCAATGACCAACATATTCCTTACTTGGGACACGCGCAAAAATTGCGGTGGGGTTAAACTCGTTTTCTTGGATCCAAACCCTCCCCCTTTGTGTGGTGAATGGCTAAAAAATAAATGCACAAAAAGACTCACAGTAAAAATCAAACTAGAAAAAAGTCCAACTTATCAAGACGAGTACCCTTACAATTAAGTACATAAAACATGAAGACAATACACAAAGGTACTGTCCGGACAAATGCTCGCAGTTACTGACAGCTAGCTAAGGACATAATTTCCGTTGACTATGATATCAAGCCTTCTTACATATGAAACTTCAATTGAAATACTTCTAAAAAGATTTGGTATAACAACATCATCAATTATGAAAGACGAACAATATATTGTGCAATGCCAAATACTGCTAATATAAAAAATTGTTTAAATTTTGTATTGGTTTAAAGCATTTAGGAATTGATCAATATTTTTGCCAACAAAAACCAGAAGTAAAGGCTATTTTAGAGAAAACAACATGTAAATGAAAAGTTGAGCGTTACAGAAACTTGGTAATGACCTGTAAATGTTTTTGGCTTCTTTATTAGTACAACAGACATTGAAAAATAAACATTGGCTCAGCAATTAAAATGTTGATAACCACGTGTTGACAACAAATATCAAAATCTAATCATTAGTTCAATGAAAAAGACATTTGCACATTTTTTTCATACTTTGCATACTTTGTGTAATACGAACAAATAAAGGGTTATAAAGTAAATGAACATGAGACGAAATGTATATAAATACATGGCAAGATCAAGCAAATGAAACAACGCTTTCATTGTTTCGCTTCATCTTGAGGTCACCACGAGGCCTTCAACAAAAAGCAAACACGTTCATTGAAGATCTTATGGTGGCTTTGAGTTGTTATTACTCCCCTTTTGGTCGTTGTCTCTTTGACACATTCCCCGTTTCCCTTCTTTTTTATACTCCTACATAGAGTAAATTAAAGACGGCCCCTAGCACCGGTTTGAACGAAATTCACTTGCTAAATATTAAACAACGCTATATCCATGTAACCTTTTTGTCATGGATGCGGGGTTGTCAACAAACATAACATTTCGAGCAAAGTACTCTTGCATACAGTATTATCCGTTGCCCGAGAAAGGGACAATATAAACGACTCCGAATCCGAGAAGAAATATTCAGAGGAAGATGTGATTAAAATGTTACAGTTTCTGATCGAATAACTATGAATATCTTTTTGTCGTTCTGTTTCGCAACGCATATTAGGCTGAATTAATCGAAGGGCTTCTTCAAAATGAAAAACACTACCCCAATCCTTATAATCCCACTATATAGATGATAGATTGTCCATAAAGAACTCCTTGATTTGGTGATTTCTTCATCTTAACTATCCAAGAACCAGACATTTAAGATACTACAGATTTTTAGATATCTGCTTTCTAATTCCTCTTACAGCTACCTCTACAGGAGTTTAGCAGTCGGAATTTACATGTTCAACAAGAGGATGTTTACAAAACCCCAAAAGATGCTAATTCTACCGGTGCATCTAAACTTAATCATGGTTTTTATTGGGTCCATCTTGATCATCTGTGTATGTGTGTCATTTTTCTTTTATTTACAGTACTCTTTTGATGTCTTCGCTTTTGTGGTATTTCGTTTTTTGTCATTGTCCCTGGGTTATTGCTATTAGACTGACTTCACGGTTCGGTTCCAACTATTCAAC
>MJUU01065720.1:0-26406 GCA_002080025.1 Modiolus philippinarum
CCAAAAAAAAAAAAAAGAATTGGGCAGAGGTTGCCCTCATAATCTAGTTTTTACATATTGCTGAAACTGTAAATAAAATATTTAGCGGTATACTTTTTTTTTAATTTCAGTTTTCTTGTCTGCTTTCCATGGCAACTAAGAGCTCCTCCATCCAATAAATCCTATAGGCCATGGGCTGAAATCACTTTCCGTGCATCCCCCACTTTCCATCTAGACTGATTTTTTTCAGTCCTCCTATATCCCCTCTTCAAAATAAAACATGTTAACACGAACATAACCTGCACGCATAGGCAGTATAGGGCCACTTTTATAGTACACCACGAAAAATTCTTGTATTTTCGTTTTAGCCTAAGTTTCATCTTTGAAGCTCTATAATTTTTTAACGACAAGTTATATGTACTCAAATTTGGTACCAAATTAACGCTAATTTAATATCCTTTACAAGTTTGGGCACTTTACGCCAATTTTATGATCTGGGGATACAAAAATGTACCCCTCCCCCCTGCAAAAAATAGCGAAAATGACAATTTTAGGCTGTCAATTCCTTTCAGATAAACAACCCTCGTCATTTGATCTAGTTTTTTTGCCTAACTTATCAGTTGTGATACAATGTTAGAAAATAAAACAATTTAAGTCCATAAAATTTTCATTTTTGGTATAAAATTTTCGGAATTTTAGATTTTTTCACAATTTCGACTTTCTGAGTTTATGGTCGTAATATTCTGAACATATATTTAATAATTGCCGATGTAATTATAATTAATGATATGTTAGCAACAAATCGTGTGCAAACATTTTAGTCTCAGACGTATTGTGGGTTCAGAAATGTCAAAATTAGCATCCCTCCCCCTAAAAATTAAGGGAAAATATGAAATATTCAGGCTCTAAATGATTAAGGAATAATGTTTTAATGGAATTCTAGTGTGTATATCACTAAAGCGGACATACAGAAGATCATTTAAGTAGATTTAAGTTTTTTTAAGAGGTCTCTTTTTAACTCTTATGCTCGAAATTGTATGCAAAATGGGAATTTTCCGTTTTTCAGAATTTCTGCTGTTTTGACTTTGAGAAGCAAATACTTCATGAAATTAATATATAACTTGAAAATGTTGATTACATATCCTTTCATTATATCTAAGCCATAAGGAAATATGTTTTTAACATTTTAGAATAACTACAGTCTCATAAATTACAAACATATGACCCCTTACCACAAATATTCAACACAATTTATTTCATTTTATTCAGCTTTAAAAGCTTAACCATTATATACAGGTCCAATAACATATCATTTCAAACACCAAAATACACAGAGACTCCCATATATCACAAATAAAATCATGTGTGTGGTTTATGGGCAGTTATACATCCATTCAACTTTGAATTTTGTAAAATTCCAAAATGCTGAAAAATCCCATTTTTCACAAAAATCGACCAAAATATACAATTTTACCCATATTTTGGCGTTAAAATTGCATATTGCGATATATTAAATGCATTTTATTTAAAGAAAGTAAAACACTAGTATGTTTTGTTGACATACATATTCTGGGAATTTTTAATCATATCATTTTCTTGGGGTAGGGGTAAAATTTTCGGTATTTAGAGTCACATTAAACACTCCTTATTCTTCTAAACATTGATTTAGATAACTTATATATCGGTTAGAACAATGAATTGGCATATCTACATATAAATCCTCCAGATTTGTCACATATGACTATTTAAAAGTGAATTTTGGACAAATCTGAAATGCTGAAAATTCCCATTTTTTCATCAATTCTGTACAAAATATTGAGTTTAAGCTGACAAGTGGGACTTAAAATTACAAATCTGGATAGAAATTATGCAACATTGTTAAATGCAATGCAGATTTTGTGTGTTTTGGTTATTTTTATGCGCATATAGTAAATAAATTGACTATTATAGGGAAAATTTGTTGGGGTAGGGTAAGTTTTTCGGTATTTAGAGTCACATTAAACGCTCCTTGTTGTTCTAAACAGTGTTTTAAGACAACTAATGTATCGCTTAGAACAATAAAATGGCATATTTGCAGATGAATCCTCCAGATTTGACATATATTACGATTTAACAATTAACTTTGGAGAAATCTGAAATGTTGAAAATTCCCATTTTTCATCAGTTTGGGCCAAATATTGAGTTTAAGTCAATAAATGGCTGTTAAAATACCAAATCATGATGTAATTTCATGAAAAATTGTTATATATAACGCACATTTTGCGTGTTCTGGTTATTTTTATGCGAACATAGACCAAAAATTGACAATTTTAGGGAACATTTGTTGGGTTAGGGGCAAGATTCTCTGTATTCAGAGTCACATTAAACACCCCTTGATATTCTAAACACTGTTTTAAGACGATTGATGTATTGCTAAGAACAATTGATTGGCATATCTGCAGATATATCATCCACATTTGCCATATATAACGGGATAACAGTGAACTTTGGCCAAATCTTAAATGTTGAAAAATCCAATTTTTTCATCAATTTCGGGCACAATGTTATGTTTAAGTCAGCAAATGGCTTTTAAATTACCAAATCGTGATGTAATTCATGCAACATTATCTCATTCAACACACATTTTGCGTGTTTGAGTTAATTTGTTGCGAACATAGATAAAAAAAAGTTGACAATTTTAAGGAAAATTTGTTGTTGTAGGGGTAAGATTTTCGGTATTTTGAGTCACATCAAACACTTCTTGTTTTTCTTAACAATGTTTTCAGACAACTAATGTATCGCTTAGAACAATTAATTGGCATATCTGCAGGTATATCCTCCAGATTTGGCATATATAACGATTTAACAGTGAAATTTGGGCAAATCTGAAATGTTGAAAATTCCCATTTTTCATCAATTTCAGGCCAAATATTGAGTTTAGGTCAAAAACTAGCTGTTAAAATACGAATCATGGTATAATGTATGAAACATTGGCATATACAACACATATTTTGCGTGTTCTGGTTATTTTTATGCGAACATAGACAAAAAAATTGACAATTTTACAGTAAATTTGTTGGGGTAAGGGTAAGTCTTATAGATGGGTGATGTTTACATTACATAAGAATGGCCATTATTTGTAATAGTTGTAAAGCAAATATAATAAGCTTTCATTTGATACCTACTTTAAATGATATTTGTTTACTAAAAAGTAATATTTTGCAAAAGAATGACAAAACTAAGTCAAAATCGGAAATATTCAAAGATCCTTTTATTTGGAAATAAAACTAGTCATTAAAGATATGTTAACATTTTTTGTATTCAACAAAATAGATTGAAAAACTAAAAACAATTTTCAGAATTGGGAATCGAGATGCACTTCGGGTTCTTTAGACCATCAAACTTACGCAATTTCTATGACAATATCTAAATTTTCCTCAATATTTCATAGGGGTAGGGGTACGTTTAATGGCGCTAAGGAACGCATTGGGCATAGAAATTGTAAAAAATTGGATTCTTTGTAAAGCTCATACAATAAGCAATCATTTGGTGCATCGTCTTTATAACTGGGAAGCATTTGGTCAACATTTTGAAGGAACTGAAAGAAAAACTTGAACGAAAAACGAAATTTTCCAAAATTTTGGTAGGTGGGTCTAAAAATGGGCCCTGTTCCACCAGTGCATGCAGGTTATGCTCGTGTTTACATGTTCTATTTTAAAGAGGGGATGTATGCTGACCTAAAAGAATGGGTGGGGTTGGGAAGTGGGGTGGGGGGTGCACGGAAGGTTATTCCAGCCCATGGACTACTATATCAAACCACAATTAAAAAAAAATGTGGGCATGGGTTCCCCTTATATTCTAAGTAATACATATTTCTGAATTCAAAGCATTCAGAAACCCCTTAGAAACGAAAAGTGGTAAAGATTGTCCTTATCAATTGCTGTAATTATAACATGTTTGAAAAGAAAATTAAGTTTATAACCTCTCTCCCTTTTTTCATTAAATCTATCTTTAAATTATAGACACTCCCTAAAAAGTGTGTCGATGTACATGATTAGAACTATTTAATATATATAGTACAAGTTCTAGTAATAAAAAGAATATTTCTGTATAAACAATAAAACTTTTGTAGCTATTTTTGTGATTATTAAATATACAGAGATCTAGCAGCAACAATTATTTGACAACAAAATTGCAACCAACAACATGAACAAGAAACAACTTAAAGACCATTTGTGTACCAATTTACAACTACCATCTCACAAATGACAAAGTTATTGAACTTGAGTTACGGGTGTATATATATATAGGTTCAATGCCATTGTGTTATCATTTACTCCAATAAAAACTAAATGTTTGATGTTACGATAGTAATATGCATTGACTAAAATTGTGACACGCATCTCAGCACAACTAATTATCAATGTAATAGATAACAAAAAATCAACTAAAGTTTTGATTTTGGCAATATTTTGTCATGGATTTATTTGGACATACAATAATTATACAACTGGCCAGCGAAAAGCAAGTTTCGTTGACATAGTCCAATTAGTGTTCGTACTAAAGCAATGAAGGGCAACCAGCATTACTTTTCTTGAAGGCAGGTAGCTCGGCAACCAGCGACGTAGATCTAATAAATTCTGCCAAATGCAAACAAATGATAATATCATTAGTTGCATCGCCAACACAATTTATTAGAACCATGACAATAAATTGCGCTTATCAAGCAATACTGAAACAACATCAATAAACAATTTATTATGAATATATATACAACACAACAAATATATCAACTGTTGCAAAATTCAATACAACTCGTCTGGGTAAAGCGTACGATAGGGCAATTTAATAAACATTTCAAGTGCAGACTGCAATGCATTTATAAAAATGTCATTTTCAAGGTATGATAAATGTATACCTCATGAAGGCCTCATGGTGACTTCAAGATGAAGAACAACAATAAAAGCGTTGTTCCTTTGCTTGTTTTTTACCATGTATTTGTAGAGACTTTGTCTCATGTGCATTTACTCCATATCTTTTTATTCACCATCATCGCTAAATAATGCTGGGTGCAAGTCTTCAAGATCAACATGTTGAATGGCTTTACCGTCACTCTTTTGCAGGAAAGACCTAACACCTCTGTTCAACTTCGTCGCGAATGTTCAATTGATTCATAATCTGTTGCTCCTAACCAATTACGCCTAGGTAGAATATACGACCAAATTATTGTCGTGTTGGGCAAACGGCTATGTAAATCAGCCAAAAAGACTTTATAGCAAATAACAATGTTCCATTCTTTGTGGTGCACAAATCATTACCACCACAATGAAAAATTATAATTGCAGGTGGGCTTCTCCAACTTAACATAATACTTATTACATTGTCAACCATATACCACAACATCACACGGTGACCAATCCAAATAGCATTATAACCTTGTATTTCTAAACCAAGATGTATACCCGTGGCTCTTTTATTTGTGTGTTCAGATGCCCATTTAATAATTGATGATCCAGTTATCCAAATCTGAAATTAATTCAATAAAGGAATACGAATATAATGCTGAAAACAGGATGAAGACCATCGACCCATTTATTTTATTTCATTAACTCGTAAGCCGAAGGCGGAGAGTTGTTAAAATGACAAGAAAAAAGCCTATTAACAGCTCTAAAAGATGATCTTCGTGCTTCCGATAAAATATAGTGCGCAAGTTTCTTTCAAAATCGTATACATTGTGTATTTAAGTTATATTTCTTCATTTTCTTGAGTCAGTGAATACGGTGTTGTTATATTAAATGGAAAACAATTAGGTGAGTGACTTTTTCCAAAAAAACGCATGGTTTTCGACTTTAATGCACCTACCTAACACACAGCTGAAATTTTCACATTTGTTAGATATATGATTGTAGTTTCATTTTTGCCCAGTCGTAAGAAAATCGTACGGTGCAATTTTTGTGCAGATGCTATTAAACACAGGGGTGATAAAAGTTTGTAATGTTAAGATGTAAAGTGAACATCAAAATTTAATTCAAGGTCAATTCATTGTGACAATATTGTGTTATATGTATATAGCGACATGAAAAAATATTTTTTTATTATCAACCCTCAGATATTCGGGATTTGAAATCAATCTTAAATTCATATGTGCATTGTTATAAAATTCAGTCTTATTATTTTAAATTAAACATCGTTTCTGAATATTTTAGGCATACATTAATTATACTGAGTAGTACAATGCTGATTTGACGTCTGTTATCAGTGAAAAAAAGATGCATGGCTAGCTATTTTCCGGAATTGATTGATTGATTGATTAGTTAGAGTTTAACGTCCAATGAGCAATATTTCAGCTATATCAGGACGAGAACAAGTTAATCAATTCAAAACAAATTGTAAGTAAAAGAAGAAAGAAATAAAGGTGGAAGGGACAACCGGGGCAACGACTTTTGATTGCCACTGGAAAAGGGGAGAAATGGGTAGGGGCAGGAAATTTAGCCTTCTATACGACACCCAGTGCGTCTGCTCTCTTTAGAGAAATATAGAAGGGGTCTTTATACTGCATGGAGCGTGGCGTTTCTCCACACAGTTTGGCTACAATGGTTCGCGGTCAGGCTTTCCGTATTATGACCTGACTACCCCGCAAAGACAGGGCATTCCCCTATTTTCCGGAATTTGTTTTCCGTCCTTAATTGGTTATTTACAAATGTTTTAGAATTATATATGCTTCTGATATCTTCTTTATTATGTGAACTAGTGTTCAATATTCTTTTTGATTTGTATTTTCTTATTATTTCTTCTATTGGCATCCACTTTATAAAGTTTACAGTCGAAATTTAGTTGTTTTTATGGAATATTGATATTTTGCTTTTTAATTGAGTTTACTAAACTAAAAACCTTTGTACGGGTCCGACTCTGCAAAATTTCCGTAAAATGTCACAAATAAATAGTCCTATAAAATTAGCACCCTCCTCTGCAAAAAAGCACTTGTAAACCCTCCGTTGCATTCTTTGTCAATTGGTCAAGACAAAACAAATTTGTATTCAACAGACAAATGTAAATCTACGTTTTTAGTGGCACTTAATCAACGGAAGGGTGAAGTATATAGAAGGCTTGTTTGATGAGTACAACAGCATTGAAAATGCTCAAATGGAAAATTTAAGATACCATAAAAGATGCTATAAAACATTTACTAGCAAGCAAATTTGTCCGTAAAATCACATCCTGAAACTATTCGTCAAACCAAGTCATCTTTAGATGAGTCTAATACGATCAATCAAACCATAATAACCAGATCTAAAGTTAATGAGATTGATTGGTCAGTTTGCATATTTTGTAGACGCCAAGCTTAAAAACGGGACAAGACGTTACACAAGGTATTAGCTGAAGAAAGGTGTAAAGGTTTAAAACATGGGCAGGGCGCACATCTGATAATGAAATGTACAATGTGGCTGTTGCCAGTGTCTGTACCAAGTCCGGCTATCCTGAGTTCGTATCGTTATCTATGATCGTCTTTTTTCATTTTATTGTTTTTCTTGTGCAGTTCCCTGGTCGATTGTGACAGTTGATTGTAATGTTCGGCCATTGCAAGTGTTTCCTGTTATCTTTTCTTTATAAACAATGCATAAAACCTGACTTGTCTCATGAATTAGAAATTGAGGTTTGTTCCTTATTCACATTCCCACACTTTGACTCCTTAGCTGATGGTATGGGCTTTGTACAATCAATTGATATCAAGAAAATGTCAAATTTTGGAGAATTGGCTGTTTTTTACGTAAAAACAGCTGTAAGAACTCTTCAAATATGCATCAGTAGTTGACGATGTTTATGACAGGTATTATTTACAGGACAAATCAGTTGAACGCGGGTGACGATCTGGACAAAATGCTGATCATAGAGTCTATCATGTTAATGATGGAACCCAATACCTGACAGCAAAAAAGTTTCTAGCTAACACCAAAAACAAGCAGTCGATGATGTCCTTCTTTGGAAACTTCTTAACTCAGTATTTGACAACTCAGTCGCCACTCTCAGATGGCCAAACATTTTATCTTGCAGGATCTTTCCAAAATCCAGAGATGGTCAAAGTGTTTGAGCATGATCAAGCGACCGACTGTGCATGTCTGTTTAGTACTCATGAAGAAGCAGACACTTGTGTAATTTTACATGCTCTTTATGCAGATGAGCAATTCAAGAGTCAAAATATTAGAGGGAGAACAGTTATCAAATGTTCTGATACTGATGTGTTAGTGTTATGTATCCATTATTATCCACATATGCAAAACACTGACCAACTTTAGCTTTTTATTGGTACAGTTACAAGTTGTAAAGGTGACAGAAGATGCATTCCCATTCACGAGCTTTGTAGGTTTTTGTCAAGTGTTACCTGTCAAATTCTTCCAGCTGTGCATGCTCTTATTGGGTGTGACACTACATCAGCCTTTTTTGGGGTAGGAAAAAAGTCGGTTATAAAGCTGTTAAAATCGTGTTCTACTGAATATTGTAATCTTTCCTCATTAGAAAATGCCGATATTGTAACCGGTAAAAGTTTTGCCAGGAAACTTGTTGCGAAATTGTTCGACTCCAAATCAGAAGTCAAAAGTTCTCATAAGCTCAGAGTCCGACTTGCTACAAACAAAGATTGTTCCCTTGTTCGTCTCCCTTCTAGCGAATCTGCTTTTACACAGCACGTGCTAAGGTGTTGTCTTCAAACACCGGTATGAATAACTAAACACCGAAGTTACTGTGAATTTGCTTTCTGCATATGCGCATTTCGACAACTTATGTCTCATCAGTGCAGATAAAATCTAAACGTTTGGAAAACCATAAACTCAAAGATATTTAAAAACTGATAGAGTATGAATGAAATCTCATGAAGCCAGACCTCCAGTAGTATGCCCATATGAGTTTGGTTGGCAGAAAGGGAACAAAGGTCCAGCACCTGTACTTTTCAATGGTCTTTTGTCATCCGATTTCCTTCAAGATCTCATTTGCACATGTAAAAGCCGAAAAATATGCAGCAAGTTGTGTGTTTTCCTCGAACAAAACCTATCTTGTACAGACTTGTGTCCATACCAGGGAAGTGATCTTTGTTCGAATTCATTGACAAATCAACAAGGGATGACGCGGAGACATTATGGAAATTGAATAATACCGGTATCTTAGCGTTGTAAATATGTGATTAAATTGCATTCAGATGCAAAATAGCATAAATATATTGTATATATAATGTACATCTGGGGTGTTTACTTTGGAAATAGTTATAAAACAAATGATCAAAAAATTAAAAATTAAAAAAATAAAAATAAAATATATAAAAATGAAATATATGTGTATATAAGATACTTAATTTAAAAATTAATCCTGCCAGACAGTTTCTGACCTTGTCGTGGTTGGTAGGCTTTATACACACAGGAAACCAAAGTAAAACAGATGATATGTTGGAAAACGTAAGAAACAGTCATACAATATGCCGCTATATTTTCATCTTACGACCCTGTCAAAATGTCCTTATAGTTTAACTTTTCCGAAAACACATTGTGGCAAAATATTTTCGACCCAAATTGTATGTCCAAGGGTCAAGGTCATTTGAATTTTTTTTTAACTTCATATTCACATGTATTGGCTACAGCGAAGTTTAACGTTAATTTTACGTCATTAATAAATCTGATTTTCTGTTAATTTATGATATCATCACAAGAAATAGATTCATCTGACCATTCAATAAGGTATTTTCTGTCTTTAATCGTGAAAATAAGAAAAAAAACAGAGAAATTTTACCAACAGTAGATTTTTCACTTTCGCAAATGGTTGACCTTTGACCCAAATTTGCATAAACTGCATCATATTTCACTTTTACGACCGACATTTCTAGAATCTACACATTTCAAGCTTTTCATTGATATATAATATAGCCATGTGTTAGGTGGGTGCATTAAAAATGAAATTTGACCATATAAGTCACTCACCTAAATATGCATGTTTATCAAATTAATCTTTTTTTTCTATTGCGTCTCGGGTCAACGAGCCTGCCGCGCAGTTGCATGATGCATCGGTCTGTATGTTTGGTTTACCTCCCTTTGTACACTCTTCCAAAACATAAATAATTTTATTCAAAATAATGGATTACTTTCCACTACCAATGTTGTTGATCTACTTCTTTGATCGGTTTTTGAGCTTTTTATTTTAATAAATAATTGCTTGTTTTCACGATTTACAAAAAATATCATTGACTTGCACAACACTATCAACAGTTGAATGTGGAGTTACACTTATTTCACCGACTCTTAAAAATGCAGAGAATGCAACACAAAATACTGTTTGAAACAATACAGTCTCATAATGTGAAGAACAAACATGGCATAATGCACTGTGTAAACTTTGCAAAATCCCAAGTGTTATAGGTTGCCTAATGTCTTTTGTTTTGTGCAGGCGGTCGCAACCACCCAACAGTTTTTTAATTATGAATGATTTTGTTATATCTTCATTGTCATGCATTTTCAGTTTATAACTAATACCAGAAATATATGCCCTGATGGTAGAAGGCGAATAACCATTCAAGGATAAAAATCCAGTGAAGCGAATTATTTGTCTAATATCTGGAGGCCATGTATTTGCTAGAGAATATTTTGCCCTAAAGTAACTAGACGAAAGTTCAGAGTTTTCATAAACTCTTTTTGTACTATTAGAAACTGAATACTCTAGTAATTTTACCGCTTCTAAATCAAGAGTTTCAAGAACTCCTCCGGTATCTATTGAGGACTCACGTCTGCATCTTTGGCTACCTCTCTGAATCTCTGAAATTGACCACGAGACAAAGCATCAGCTATTTTATTGTCGTGTGAAGCTATGTGCTTTGCTTTAAATTGGAAATTATTTATTAATGTCCAATAAACATGACTCTGTCGTTTTTTGAAGATTTGCTATTCAGTATAGTTACTACTGCCATGTTGTCACAGTTAAAGACTATTTTTCTGTTTTGAAATTTATTCTTCCATATACAAATTGCCAATGCTACAGGGATAGTTTCTAGATATGTAATGTCACTTAAAATCGTCTGACCCCAATGCAACGGCCATCTAAGAAAAACCCATGACCTATCAAAATAGACTCCAAATCCTAAAGATTTACCACCAGCACTATCTGTATAAAGGTTTAAATTAATACTAGATTCCCATTCCAAATCTTGTATATAGCAAGAACCATTAAACTTGTTTAGCAATAATTGCCACATTTCTAAATCTTCTCGAATTCCCTTTGTTAATCTAATAAAATGGTGAGGTTTACTGGCGTTTTTAAAAGAGCCATCTTTTAAATGCCCTTCCAGACGGGAGTGCCCTAGTGCAAAAGGCTAAAGTACCTGTCAAAGACTGCATTTCCTTTAATGTTACTAGTCGTTTAGAAAGAACAGACTTCAACTGATCTTGTAAATTTTCAATTTTATCCTGTGGAATTTTGACTAACAATTCATCAGAGTCTATGGTAAGCAATAGATATTCAATTTTTGTTGTGGGACCTACAGTTTTATTATCAGCAATTGGAATGCCTAAACGTAAACATATTTGTGTAAAAGCTGTCATTCAAAACTTGCAGTCATTTTTGTTAGCCTCGCCAGCAAAGAAAAAATCATCGAGATAATGATCAAAATCATCCATATTGGTTTCATGTTTCACTGCCCAATGCAAAAATGTTGAAAAATTTTCAAATATAGCACAAGAGATAGAGCAGCTAAAAGGCATACATTTGTCTATGTAATATTTTCCTTCTAATTTAATACCTAATAAATCAAAATCCCCCGGATAGCACTTTAAAAGTCTGAAAGCCGATTTTATATCCATCTTTGCCATTAAAGCAGACTTTCCGAGTTTTTTTTACAATATTTACAGCGTTATCGAATGGTGAGTATGTTACCTTTGTGTGTAGTGCATCAATGTTATCATTTATGCTATCATTTGGAGGGTGAGATAAATGCGTTATTAAACGCATACCGCCGGTCTTTTTTGACACAAGACCAATCGGAGAACATTGAAGATTTGATATAGGTTTATGGCAAAATGGGCCAGCCATCCGCCCTAAAGAAATTTCATTGTCTATTTTCTTTTGTGCCTCTTTTGGGTTTTGAATAACAGATAACAAATTGCGATATTCATGAGAACCTCTTTGGCCTTCATACTGAATTTTAAAACCATATTTAAAACCATTCAAAAGATACTCCGCAGTTGGTTAAAGCGGGTATTCTGACAATAAAACAGCCAATTCATTTGTTTTAATTGGAGATGATCCAAGTGCCCAAATATCATATTGATCTGGATGCAAGTCTCAAAGTAACAGGGTTATTCTGATTTAATTATCAATTAAATGGTTTTTTTCTAGGTTAAAACATTTGAACTTTGTGATGATCCCTATTTTTTAACAATCGATGTAGGTAGATTACTACGTTTAAATGAGGGAAGTGCGCCATTTCCAGATTCCCCGTTCATAAACCTGCGACAATTAATTGCAGGGTGAGGGAAGTTACACTTCAGACATACATGTCTATACATACAATTATTTCTTTTGCATTGCCTTTAAAATTGAACTCGTAACACTTATAACTGTAATTGCTGTTATTAGTTTTTTGTGTATTCATTATAATTTTAACCACAAGAAACCATCAATGGCTGACCACTTTTTAGTGTGGTCCATTGAAACCCTCAATCTAAACTGTTGATCGTATGTGTACCATCTATTTAAAGAATTTTCCCTTGCTGCCCTTCGAATTATAGAAGCTTGATTGTAATTGCTTAACGCTTTCAAATAAATTATCGGCATAGCTTTTTGACTTTACTTAATGATACAACATAAAATGTCTTATGTACATGCGACGTTTTTTGTTTTTGTTTTTATTTTTTTTAATTGACAGTATGAATTCGGTTTATTCAAAATGTCTCAGACGCATCCGATAAGTAAAAGTATATGTGGGAAAAAAATTAATAAGTCGTCAATGCTTTTAATAAACGTGTAAAAGGCTTGCATTTTATCAAAAGTTGTTTTCTTCCAGCAAAATAACATACCATTGACAATAACTGAATATTTACAAGCGGTCTATTCGAATACTTCTTCCGAAGAACGTGAATCAAGTACTACAAATTAAATGTCTCGTATTTTAAATGTAAATGTACCATTCAATCGTAGATAATCAATAAATTTATTTATACGTGTACACACAAATATAAATATCTAAATTGTATACTTAGTAAATATTGTTCCATGGCAGAATGGTTGGCGCTGAAGTTCCAAACCTCAAATGTTGGTTCGAATCTCACGACCAGAAGCTAATCAAACAAATTGTTCATCTTAAATAAAGAACAACTGCAATTTTATGAAATATTCCCTACTGTTTTTTTTTTTTTTTTTTTTTTTTTTTTTTTTTAAGAAAGAAAATACTTTACTATTAAATTATTGTCAGACAAACTTGTAGGAGAAAAAAAAATTATATAAATTGTTACTTATCTTATACTGGTGTGTCGATGGTACTATTTTGACAAACTGTTCCTCCTTCGCCGCCACGTGTTCAACTGAACCAAATGTGAAAATCATGCAGTTATATATCAAAAAACGTAATTAAATCATTTTAGGCTTGAATGTGTTTAACCATAGGTGTACCCTACTTGCCGCCACCTTGTACTGTAAGGACATAAGGACCTCTTTTGGACAGGACCATCTTAACACAATTGGGACAAAGTTTGGCTCTATAATTGCACTTTACTAGTAGTTTCTGAGCAGATCTTTGCATTTATTTTCCATAGTGTCCAATTTAATCTATATTCCCCGGTGGCGGCCATCTTGGATGAGGTATGGACCTGGTGAATACCTTTTTGAAAGGGATCATCTTAGGACCATTGTTACTAAGTTTGGTTCTAATTGAACTGGTATTTTCTGAGAAGATATTTAAATGTGTTTTGCAATATGGTCCAATGTTAAAACTAAGTTCTCCGCTGGCAGCCATCTTGGATGAGCTAAGGACCTGTTGGATACCTTTTTCAGAAGGGACCATCTAAGGACCATTGTGACTAAGTATGGTTCTAATTGGACTAGTAGTTTTTGGGAAGATCTTTAAATGTGTTTTCCACGGATCCCATGTTAAAACTATGTTTCTCGCTGGCGGCCATTTTGGATGAGGTATGGACATGTCCCATACCTTTTCAGAAATGACCATCAACGCACCATTGTGACTAGGTTTGGCTCTAATTGGACAAGCAGTTTTTGAGAAGATCTTTGAATGTGTTTACCATAGGGTCTAATGTTAAAACTATGTTCCCGCAGGGGCGGACATCTTGGATGCGGTACGGACCTGCCGGATACCTTCTCTGAAAGGGACAACCTAAGGACCACTGTGACTAAGTTTGGTTATAATTGGAATATTAGTTTCTGATAAGATCTTTGGATGTGTTCTCATAGGGTCCAATATTAAAACTGTTCTGCGCTGGCGGCCACCTTAGATGAGGTAAGGACCTGTCAGATACCTTTTTTGGAAGGGACCATCAAAGGACCATTGCGACTAATTTTGCTTCTAATTGGACAAGTAGTTTCTGAGAAGAAGATCTTTGAATGTGTTTCCCGTAGGGTCCAATGTTAAAACTATGTTCCCCGCTGGCAGCCATCTTGGATGAGGTACGGAACTGTCGGATATTTTTTGGAAGGGACCATCTAATGACCATTGTGACTAATTCTGCTTCTTATTGGACTAGTAGTTTCTGAGAAGATATTTGAATGTGTTCTCCTATAGAGTCCAATGTTATACTGTGTCCCCCGCTGGCGGCCATCTTGGATGAAGTACGGACCTGTCGGACCATCAAAGGATGGTTGTGATTAAGTTGGGTTATAATTGGACTAGCAGTTTCTAAGAAGGTCTTTGAATGTGTTTCCCATAGGGTCCAAATTAAAACTGTGTTCCCCGCTGGCGGCCATCTTGGATGAGCTAAGGACGTGTTGGATACCTTTTTCAAAAGGGACCATCTAAGGACCATTGTGACTAAGTTTAGTTCTTATTGGACAAGTAGTTTCTGAGAAGAAGATATTTGAATGTGTTTTCCCATAGGGTACAATGTTAAAACTATGTTCCCCCCTTGTGGCCGTTTTGGATGAGGTACGGACCTGTTGGATACAATTGTTAAAGGGGACCACCCAAGGACTATATCGAGATTTAAATAAAGTATGGCGGTTTGTTGTGGATCTATACTTTGTGGTAATGTTATTGATTACTATAAAAAGAAAAAAAAATATGAAATTTTTACGGCATGCCCAAGTAGTTTTAAATTTTTGCAATTTCCTCAGTTCTCGTGCACGGCAAAAACAATAAACAATGAAATGATATTTAGTAAATGTACATGTGACAATGTCTTTATAAATATAATGTAGACGAAACAAGGAACAACGTTTTAAATTTTTGTTGTTCTTCCATATTGAAATCAGCATGTGACCTTCAACAATGTAATGTCTGTATTACAAACAATACTTTGGACATAATTCTCGCATGAAATGCTATGCATGCATATCTAGAGGCGCTTGCCCCGTCGCACCTTGTCTCATTCCTCAATGAATATTTCCGTGTTGTTTTTCATGTTTTTTTTTATTATTTCAAATGGCTAATGATACTTTACTGAAATTCAAATTCATAAAGACATGCTAAAATGTCAATATATCTATAACAATTAACTGCCTATTGTAAATTTGATAGCTAGAACCTCATTCTTTGTTTTTGTTTAATACTAAGGAGTATCTCCCTCATTCATAGCTCTGTCCTTAGCTGAATTTTGGCTTTTCTATTTAGATAAGTTTGGTTTTTTGTTCTTTATCAGCTTGTACGGGTTTTTCGGTTACTCGACTTCCAAATGTTTTGATTTTATCTGCACTGATGAGACAAAAGTTGTTGAAATGCGCATATGCAGAAAATAAATTTACAGTAACTTCGGTTTTTTGTTATCTATGATAATTTTCGACGATTCCAGCTTCCTCCAAAGCTTTATCTACATTGTTTGGATTGTTAGGATCAGTTGCAATGTTTGTTAGGAAATTATAGGAAACTTGTTCTATAAAGTTCACGATTCTGAACCATTATCCTTATCATCTATTTAATTGTGACAATCTTTTCGGAATTTCATTTGTAAAATGATTTACGCAAATAGATTTTCTCGGCCTTTTGAACACCAGCTTTGGAAAAAGGCTGTAAACAGTCCGTTTCACATACGCAGTAATACACATAAATGTTCTGAAATTTCAGAAGTTGCGTAATAAACATAAATGTTATGAAATTTCAGAAGGTCTTCATCCATTTGCCCCTAAAATACACCAAATCTTTGCATGTGGAGATCACAAACTCTTAGTTATGACTTATTTTCTTGGACTGTTGGGTAGAAAATTGCACTGATATATTTTATGCAAATCAATAGTGATATTTTTCATATATTAGAACCAAATCTTATGAATTTCAGTATAACTTGTAATTTTCGAAATCTCGGTTAAATATTTAAGACAAATATGGTTTTAACAGCGTTTATACTATAAAACACTTTTGTCGGAGACATACATAATATAATAAAACGAAAGCGGTTTTATCCTCCAATTACACTTAACAGGAGAAGTTTGTCGGAGATCTTATACAAACAGACTGCGTCCTCGTGCGATAACTATTACGTGTCCTGACGTTTACATTGTATTCAAGATATCTTTGTTTTATCTGGAAAGGATTTGTAAGTTGTGAAAACTTTTCAAATCCAGTGTTGTAACTTTATGCCCTTAAATATGTTTAAACTGAACTAAATACAATGCTTTTAAAGGATAAAACAAGAGGAATCCAAAAATCTTACAGTAATACAAACAAATTGAACGGCAAACTTCGTTCATAATAATAATTAACAGGTTAATATAAACTTCATGTAAGATTACACGACCAAAGCAACTTACAAGACTGTTCTAAATAAGTGTTCAAATTGTTCATCAAAAGCAAGATGAATACTAGTATTACATTTCAACTTTGAAAAACATGAATGTGACCCATACATATGTATGGTATCATATAAACAGAAGCTTCTAAATTTATTTATTTTTGTCAATGCCTAATAACATACAGTTTGTATCACTGTTTTACCTCAGACCAAATATATTAGTTTTGATATACGTTAAAATATGGAATACACTAATGATCAAGAACTAAGTGTAAAAATCCTGAAATCTATCTCCTTTCGGACAGCATATAACCATTTCTATCTAATTATAAGCAAAACTAAAACAACTGTGACGTCACATGGCAATAATATTCAATAGACATCGTTAACGTGATGTTTTGTCAATCATTGGTCACATGCTGAATGTTTTGCAGAACTTCTTAATATAATGATTAAGATTGATGACATTTTTATTGCTTGCTGAACTCGTATAAACAATATAATTTCTTTTAAGTAGGAAAATAGAAGAACTTCGTCTACAATTGCTACGGTGCTCGACTGTCACTTGTATTTTATGGAAACAAAACTTCGATAGAAAAGAGGCGAATGAAACATTATTAAAAATGTTTTAACCTTATTAGGTAGACTTACATTTGTTATAAAATATTACCGATTGATTGCCTATACAAGAGTTTTCCTTCCAGTTAGAAGCAGTTAAGCTATTTAAGGACGAGATCCAGTTTTTCTAGAAGAAATAATGGTGAATTTTACGACTGTCAAAGTATTTTGATTAACACTGGAGAGATTGGAAAAATAGGAAATTTGCCTTCCCCACCACTTTTAGTGAGTCAGATGTATCGAAAGGGTATTTATACTGATTCGAGTTAGAATTACAACCTGACAACTCGACAAAGACAGGGTATTCATTGTATATGTTTTGTGTCGGGCCATAATACGAACTCCACGCTCCATATACAGTAATATACCATCCGGGGACACACCATGTCATCTGATAATTTTTTCCCGAGCAATACACTGAAATTGTAAAACTATTTTCAAAGCTTGCAGACTGAAAGAGGAAAACCTGAAAGTGCATAATTTAAAGCTGAGATTTAGGAAGAGATGTTCTGAAATCTGTAAAGTGGTCAATTGTTGTAAATGATGGGAGTATCTTTATTAATTTGGATTATTCAGATAACAAAAAACCGACGTATATAGCCATTGCAACAAGTTTTGTCGATTCAGTACAGAATATTTGGAAGATCATAAACCGATATATTTGTAAAAGCTGTTAGAGAGCAAATGGGGTCTAAATGAAAAGCTAAAATAAGCTAAGGACACAGTTATGTAGGAGGGAGAAACTCATTGATTTTAATAAATATATACTAAAATTAAGCCGTTGCAAGTTTCTAAAGGAAATCGGTTTTCGGATCGTCGCCGAAGTACTTACTACTGAGTGAATTCCGTCGGAGACTAACAGTCCATCAGCAGTTGTAATAAATAACAAAATACCGACGTTTTTTTTTTTTGCATATGGCCATTTCGACAAATGTCTCTTCGGTGCAGATCGAATAAAACATTCGTAAGACCATAAACCGAAACATATGCAAAAGCTGAAGAATGAATCGTTTACATGTAGAAAACCGCAATTAGTTCTTGGATGTAGCGTTGTTCGACAATTAACAAAGAATTCCGCTCAAACCGGTGCTTGGGACCGTCTTGGGTTTACTATGAGGTATAAATTGAGCTCATTGGCGGCATTATGATGAAGAACAACAATAAAAGCGTTGTTCATTCGCTTCTTTTTTACCATGTACTTGTAAAGACTTTGTATCATGTGCATTTACTCCATATCATTTCATTCCCCATTGGCAAAGCCACAAAAAGTAAGCGAATACATACATTTTATAAATGACTCGTCAAAATTATTTTACAAATTTTGAAAATTTAAAATGAATAATAATTGGACAGACATTTTTTTCCCAAAAGGTTTAGGTTCACTTATAAATGAACACCCTTTATAAACTTTCCGTTGTAGTGCTCTTTTTTAAAAATTTATATAAAGCGTTTGAAGGCGACATCCTGACAATAATAAAGTAAAGCTGGTATACAAAAAAGTTCAACCACTTGTGTTTTCACCATGGATGACAAAAACATATAAAATGAATAAGGAATTGGATATTGACTTAATGCACATGAGGCAAAATCATAAATGGATAGGTTAAGCAAAACGAACGTCAAATGCATACATATTATGCAAAACTGATTTTTGACACAACGTCATGAGGAATTAGCCAGACAAAGGATGTACCTTTTTCACAGATACCTGACAAAAAAATTGCAGAGATCAACAACCGGTAATTTTAGCTTTAAATATCAAAATCAAAAATATTGTTCGGTATTTAGTTATTTGTACAATTAATCTAGTAATTATAAACTTTCTAACCGGACTTTAAAAGACCTGCTGCAAACAAATGAGGTACAAAAAAGTACCTGTTGACAAAAATGACTAAGTGCAAGAACTTGCCATTTTGGCATTAACTATAAAAATCAGTATCAAAGTACAATGCACACCACTTATTTTTTGCCATTTTGGCATTAACTATAAAAATCAGTATCAAAGTACAATGCACACCACTTATTTTTGTGGAGATGATCTTCAACATATATAACTTTGTATATGACAAATGGGTATCTTGCTTGCAGATAACTAACTATACTATGTTACTATGTTACCCGACGAAAGTAGGTCATGCTAAATTATGAATGAAAGATATAATTTTATGAGTGAAATTACTGATGTTGAGCCTGCGCAGTTATTATGTTTTTTCGTAATCTTTTCTAAAGTTTCCAATACCTGGATAGAGTAATCTGCTGTACCAAGAGCGCATGATACGCCCGTCCACTGTCAACTCGAGTTTTATGGCATTGTTGGACTACAACAAACTTTATAAAAAAATCAAACAGAATATAAGCCTTACCAAGATGTAACAATTGCTGTAACAAATATCAAACTAATATGTAATGTTAATGCATAGAAAGGCGAAAAAAAAAATTCAAAAAAATATTAACTCCAAGGGCCATAAAAGTCCACAAAAATCCAAATTTAAACTTAATCAGTAATTTTTTAAACATACAAATTTAAACTTAATCAGTAATTTTTTAAACATACAATCATATACTATATCAAATCAACATATTAACGCATTGTAAAGAAAAGGTCGAGAAACTAATGTTTTTCAAAAATTTACTAAGTCCAAGGACCGTAATTCCGTACACAATAAACCAATCAGAACTAAACTAAAACTTTATCTGTATCTCAACTATATACACTTATATACCAAATATAAAAAAAAAACAAAATGTAAAGCTGTTACAAAATAAAACTCCGGAAATCTATCTTATTCAAAATTTCACCAAGTCTAAGGGCCATAACTCTGCACAAAATCAATCGACCAAAACAAAATTCAAATTTGATCTGTATCTCACCTAGATATACTCATATACCAAACATGAAATCAATATGTAAAGCGGTTACAGAAAAAAATTCCGGAAACCTAGAAACCTACATTTTTCAAAATTTCACTAGGTCTAAGGGCCATGACTTAGTCCAAGGGCCGTAACTCCGTACACAATAAACCAATCAGGACTAAATTAAAACTTTATCTGTATCTCACCTATATAGACTTAGACTTATATACCAAATATAAGATCAATATGTAAAGCTGTTACAGAATAGAACTCCGGAAACCTATCTTATTCAAAATTTCACCAAGTCTACGGGCCATAACTCTGCACAAAATCAATCGACCAAAACAAAATTTGAACCTAATCTGTATCTCACCTAGATATACTCATATACCAAACATGAAATCAATATGTAAAGCGGTTACAGAAAAAATCCCGGAAACCTATATTTTTCAAAATTTCACTTAGTCGAAGGGCCATGATAATGTACAAAATCAATCGACCGGAAACAAATTCGAACTTGATCTGTATCTCACCTAGATATACTAATATACCAAATATTAATCAATATGTCAAGCGGTTACAGAAAAAAAATCCTGAAACCTATATTTTTCAAAATGGGCTATAACTCTGTACAAAATCAACCGACCGGAACCAAATTCGAACTCTGATTAATTTGATCTGTATTTTACCTAGATATACTCATAATCAATATTGCAAGCGGTTACAGAAAAAAAATCTCCGGAAACCAAAAAGTTAACGCACGGACGGAGGGTATACCATAATACGTCTATCTCTGGAAACCAAAAAGTTAACGGACGGACGGAGGGTATACCATAATACGTCTGTCTTTCGACGGGCATTTTAATTCGCGGCTAATTTCACTCTTGCCCTTTGTGCCTACATATCACATATTTCGCTTCAAATGTACTTACATAGAGTAGAGTTCGTTTATAACGAATTCCAGGGCTTCCCAATGTTATTTCGTTATAAGCATCGTTCGTTATAAGAGAAACCATGTAGAATTACAAACTTACGAAAAAAATGTCTTCTAATTTTGTTGTGATTTCTGGTAAAACTTTTAGAAGATAAGTTTGGTAGTGTCAAGTGCACTCTACCATTGAAATAAGCAATGATATGTGCAAAACAGCAGATTGGTAAACGATTTGTTTGTTAAACAATCTTTCTTCGTTTTATCAGGTAAATTTTGAGCAAATAAAATATCGTTTGGTTTTATATTCTCTTCCTTACAAGCCTGATTTCGTTATAAAATAATTCGTAATAAGCCTTCAAAAACACATATTTTTAAAGTGTTGGGACTGGGGATTTTTATTTACCTCGTTATATGCCTGATTTCGTTATAAGCCTGTTCGTTATAAACGAACTCTACTGTATACACTTTTCGCTTCAAAAGAATTTTTGACACTAATTTTCTCTCTGATTCTTTTCTCGGGAGGGTTAAAAAAAATACTCCCCGCAACGATATTTGTTGTACTAATTTGAAAGCCTAGCTGCTTCCTGATTTTTGCAAATCTCTGATTCAGTATTTCTTGAGTTTTATTGAAGAAATGTAGTGCAACACGCAAATGTTTGGCGACCCTTCTATGTATTTGCAGTTATACAAGTAGGTTCCTTGAACCCCTTCACTAAAAGACGCCGAGCTTGTATTCTAAATTATATTAAAAGTGATTTGCTCAATTTCCTACTCTCTATACGATAAGCTAAAGTCAGTACTCCGGAATTTAATCTATCAATCTTTTTGTACTAAAAAGGATGAAAGAATATATTGATATTTAGTGATAGGTAAAGATGGGGATGGAGCCAATTTTTTTACCCATCTGATTCACACAAAAGGTATACAGAGGAGGATGTCATCGCAATGCTGGAATTCTTGATTGATAACATATTTGTAGAATTTGGAGGACAAGTTTTCCAGCAGACAATAGCGACACCTGTGGGGACTAATTGTGCGCCCCGTTTAGCAGATTTGTTTGTTTATTCGAATGAAGCCAGGTTCATACAACGGCAAGTTCAGAAAAAGCCAATAAACTAGACAAGTCCTTTAATTTCAGCTTCCGTTATACAGATGATGTTCTTTCATTGAAAAATCCTCAAATTAAGGATAACCTTCATCTTATATACACAAATAAACTCGAAATTAAAGAGACCACTGATACACCATCACCAGTATCATACCTGGGCAGTAGTATAAGGGGACAGTTCGTCTAATATTTGTGGAGGTAGTGCCGGGAGTCACGTGACCGGAACAAGAGGTGATTTGGTTGAGCATGCGCAACCGGAAGAGGCGCCAATTGAAGCCAATTCGGTCATATTGACCAGAAATGACGTGTTGGAACACATGACCCCGCAGGGGTGTTTTTGGAAGGTATTACAGCGCGCATTCGCGACCGGAAGTCGGGTATTTCCCCATTAGGTCCGCGTTCGTAAAAGGAGGTAATTTTTCTTATTTATCTCTGGGTGTCTTCTGTCACGAATTCACTCTTGATTAACTAAGACTGCTACGAATTGATGTTTATGTTCACGAGTATGCTTGCCGTTTACGAGTAAGTTTTTTGCTGTGCTCGTATGCTCATTTCACTATGCGGCGGCGGTGATGAGAGTGTCCGTCATTGCTGGTTTAGCAGCGTCGATGGTGGTGTCGGTGGGGATGGGGTTTGGGGATCCGGGTTTATCCCTTTATCCTTTAGGGGCATAATGATCGCTAACAATGCATATATTTTCATTTTTTATTTCACTTAAACAGAATCATAGTAAGGTTCTAATTTTCTGTCTTTACATTAATGTCAATTTTAGTTTCGGACTTCATTGTGGGTTTTTCCGTCACTAGTATGTCGATCCTATTCACATCCGGGTCTGCAGGCATATTTATGTCCATCTTTTTCAGTTCGGATTCTGTGTCTTCAAACACTGATGTAATCTTCTTCAGTACTGTCTATTTATATGGCGTAAGTAGGAAACATTGTTCATTCTCCATTTGGTACAAAATACTTCCTCTCACAAATTGTTGACCGAGGTGCTTTGATGATGACGTAGATATCTTCTTCCAAATGGTATGACCAGTCTACAGGTTCTCTATTTTTCACTCTTTGAATCACGTTATCCACCAGTTTTGTAGCGTCACATAGGATTCTCAAACTGGGGTAAAGATAAGCCGATACCCGATTTGGTAGGAACATCGTCCCTTTCCAAAAATCTAAGGTCCACTCCCTTTGTTCCATTCCATTTTGTCAACTCTGGAGATCGTCCTTTACCTAAAACCATATTCAAGGGAGAACCAGCATCCTTTTGGTTGGTTGTTTCATCTTAGTAGATGTGGTTAGCTTAGCTTTCTTCATAGCTTTCTGAACTATATCCGTCTTTCTTTTGCCTGGCATGACTGATGCGAAGCCACGTCTGCTCGGCCTCTCAGAGATAATTTGCGTTTTTGCGATGGTTCTGATTAGTCGGTAACTTTTGGTAAGAACGGATTTGATTGGTTGTTTTTCCTGCATTCTGATTGATCAATGCATGGCAAATGGAGGCTTTTCATTGGTTGCAATCCCCGCAATTTGATTGGTCAGTATTTTGTTCACCGTCAATCCGTTTTGTCCCACACATACATCCGTTTGAATGTTGCTATAATTCTATCTAAATGATATTCCTTTATTATATTTTTAACCATAACCGTATATAGTTCTATCTTAAAAACGGCCACACGACTCACGAGTTGGTTACAAGTATACTTTTTTACTCTCCTCGCGTGTTCATTTCACTATTCGGCGGCATCAGTGGTTTGATGATAGGCTATTGTGTTGGAGGAGAAAGAGGTGGTGTTGGTAGTGGTAATCATATCTAACCCTAACTATAATTTAGCCCTAAATTATCTACAATTCAACTGTAACCCTTCCCCAGTCTAAATCTACCCCTAACTCTAACCCTAATTATAATATAACCGTAATCATAATCTTATCACCCTTCACCATAACACTAACCGTAACCCTATCCTTAAACTATCCACATCGACTAAGATGAAACAACCAACCAAAAAGGATGCTGGTAATCCATTGAAGATGCCTTTAGGTGTAGGACGATATGCAGAGTTTACAAAATGGAATGAAACAGAGAGTGGACCTGAGGTTTTGGGTTAAGTCGATGTTCCTACCAACTCGGGTATCAGCTTATCTCTACCCCAGTTTGAGAATCCTTTGTGACGCTACCGAACTTGTGGACGACTTGATTCAAAGAGCGAAAAATAGGAGAACCTGTGGAATGGTCATACCATTTTGGAGAAGATATCTACGTCATCATCAAAGCACCTCAGTCTACGATTTGTGTGAGAAAGTATTTCGTACCCAAAGGAGAAATGGACATTGTTTCTTACTTACATCATATGAATGGACAGAACTGAAGATTATATCAGCGTTTGAAGACACAGAACCCGAACTAAAAAAGATGGACATAAAAATGCCTGCAGACCCGGATGTAAAGAAGATCGACATACTGGTGACGGAAGAACCAGCAATGAAGACCGAAAACTAAAATTGACATTAATGTAAAGACAGAATATTAGAAAGTTACCGTGATTTTGTTTAAATGAAATAAAAAAAAATGAAATGTATCACATTGTTAGCGATCATTATTCCCAAAATGATAAAGGGATAAATCCCCAAACTCCATTCCCAAGTACACCACCACCATCGCCGCCGCCAAACCACCAATGGATACTCTCGCCACAACCGCCGCATAGTGAAATGAGCACGCGATCACAGCAAAAAACATACTCGTAATCGATTCTCCAGTCGTGTAAGCATACTCGTGAAAACAAGCATTAATTCGTAGCAGCTTTAGTAAATCAAGAGTTATCCCCCCTTTTTGGACGCGGACGTGATAGAAGACATCCAGATCAATAAGACAAATTACCTCCTTTTACGAACACAGACCTGATGGAAGACACCTAGAAATACAATACAATGACAACTGTCGATTGACAACGCCCGAGTCGTTCCGAGAAGGGGAAATATCCGACTTCCGGTTAAAACGCCTATCTTCAGGAGATACACAACTACTTTCGACCGCGCATGCGCGCTGTAATACCTTCCAAAAACAACCCCTGTGGATTCATATGTTGTTCAAACACGTCATTTCCGGTCAACATGACCGAATAGGCTTCAATTAGGGCTACATCCGGTTGCGCATGCGCAACCAAATCACCTCGTGTTCCGGTCACGTGGCTTCTGCTTACAGTGACGTGACTTCCGGCAATACGTCCATCGCCTCCAGAATTATTAGACGAACTGTCCCCTTATACTACGCTGGACCTACACTTCTTCTACACTGACAACTCTGGACGTCTGAAAACAAATCTTTACGACAAGCGTGATGATTTCGACTTTGCAATAGTGAAATTCCCGTTTTTGAGCAGTAATATTCCCACATCCCCGGCATATTGCGTGTACATTTTACAACTCATTCGCTATTGCCATGCCGGTAGTTTGTACAGCGATTTTGTTAACAGAGCAAAATTACTGGGCCGATTCTTTTCTGAATTAAACGGCGTAGACCGACCATGTCCAACCTAAACCGGAAAGTGAGCGGAAAAAAAAGGAACGGTCCAAAATAAAATGGAGGACACAGTCACATACACTGCAATAATTCATTTGAAGACGGAAGTATGCAGTCTTTCGTCATTTCTTTTCGCTTTGTAATATATCATTTACAATCCTATTGGTAAATAATCCTGAATTGTCTTGTATTATCTGTGAAGGCGGATTGCAGGTTAGGGGAGGTAATTTTCTTTGGTCAGATTTTTACTAATTTTTCATTTTTTTCTTCCTTTTTAACTCAGCGATGAAGTTTATAGGCTCAGATACTTGTTATATTAAAAAATAGTAATAGTGCATTACATGATACCCCGCCACGTTCAACAAAATTTCTAAGTTAAAAGGGGCATCACTCCAGAACTATGTGTTCCACTGAATCCCAAATTATACTTGGCCTGTGTTTTGTGGTAATCATTTTACATACCAAGTTTTAAGACAGTACATATGTATGTTATTTCATT
>MJUU01065720.1:32152-66511 GCA_002080025.1 Modiolus philippinarum
CAAGTAACAAATAACATTTAAAGGAAAAGCTGAAATCAGCTAAGGGCATATCTTTGTAAAGGGCTGATTCTCCTTACATTTTTCATTCATGTAATCAGCAGTAATATTTAAAGTGTTCTGATTAGTCAATTCACTATGTTTATTTCTTGATATAATTTTCCAAAAATATTCTTCACAAAGGTATATATTTAGCTATTCATTTAATTTGGTTTAATTTTGTAATTTATTCTGGATTTCAAAGATATTAGTTTCAGTCTGTCTTTCTGTTTCTCTCAGGACTAAAGTGGGAGAAAACAAAAATCCAATGGAAGCATTTAGTTGTACAAATAATCTGTTCACTGTGTCTTTTGAAAGTGTATCCATTTTAGGTATTGAACTCCTCTTGCAGCTTTCACTTACTAAAGTATAGACATCTCAAGCATGTGCGGGGGGTATCAATAGTCCGTCAAGGACAGTTTATGTTTGGAAGTCTGAAAAGCAGTTAGTGCGGGGGGTATGTGTGGGCCGCTAGACCACAGTACCTCTAGTGTTTTATTTGTTTTGTCATTGTCACACTGTCTAGATTCGTGTTGGATATGAATTGCCGTGATTTTTGGATTTATGATTTATGATTTTAGAATCCCCCCTTTCCGCATTCTTGCTTCGGTATTCGTTTGCCGATGTATTGCAGAATAGATACCCCCATATTGTTACAATGTAATAAGTACAAGAAAGCATTCCGTTTCATGTTGTCCGCAAAGTGTAGCATACAGTGTCCTTTGGCTTTTGCTTTGCCCTGATTCCTTCATTGTGTGTAATTTGTAAACTGTTTATTCGAACCGGAAAGCAGATAAAGAACGTGTTGAATATCACTTATAAAATGTTTAATGACAGAATAGATTCTATTTAAGAAGTGCATGTTTTTTGTAATTTGAAGTAATCTCTCCATAGGCTTAACAAGAATTTCTCTACATTGTTGAAGATATATATATATATATATATATATATATATATAAATATCTATTTACTCCGTCATTTGATTGTCCTGTAGCATAATTTGATATGTTAACCTGATAAAATAAATAATAAAGGCATCAAGGGTCTACATACGGAAGCCCATATAGGACCTATCAATTTTTTTTTGAATTCGTTATAACGAATTCTGGAATTTGTTATAACGAATTTAATTCTTTATAACAAATTTTTGAATTCGTTATAACAGATTTGTGAATTTGTTATAACAAATTTAATTCGTTTTAACAAATTCAAGAATTCGTTTTAACAAATTTTAGAAATCGTTATAACGAATTTAATTCGTTATAACAAATTGTTGAATTTGTTATAACGAATTTAATTTGTTATAACAAATTGTTGAATTCGTTATAACAGATTTTAGAATTTGTTATAACAAATTCAATTTGTTATTACAAATTCTAGAATTGGATATAACAAATTCGAGAGTTCGTTATAACAGATTGTTAAAATATGGCATGCCAAAGGCGCATAAAATCAGGAATTCTGGCATAGCGTCTAGATACCGTGTTCTCGTTCGATTTTCTAGTTTCCTCGCTCAAATACCCCTTCTCTCAATCATGATCGGGATGAATAGTCTCTTGAAAGCCCCTACCCCAACTACGAGATATATTGTAGCTTGCATTCGTTAAAAAATATAATTCCGGCTGCATGAAACCTAGTTACTTGCTTAAAACCCTTAATTTCGATTGGCATTGTATGTTTTTCGACCCTGCAATTTCGTCGAGATGTTTAATTATTTTAACCATTCATGAAAAGAGATGAAATATAGTGTCAAATCTATAAGATCAAGTGTCTTGTAGAATTTCATTGTGTAAGCCAGTTAAATTTCTCAGTTTCATCCCACTGAGAGCTTGGGCCTAGTAAGAAGAATGAATCGATCAGTAGGAACGTGTATTCAAACATCTAAATCACTGTTAAAACACACCTTTTTAACTGAAATCCAACGTTCGGCTTCACCTTGCACTTATGATATTCTAAATGCAGGAAAAATTCTAACAAATTAGATTTTCTCAACGATTCATTTATTAGGTTGTATGACATCAAATCCCCTAAGTCATATTATTGCATGGATGACTCCTGACTAAAAAACAGCTATTGGATTTTTCAGGGCAAGAGCTTCAAATATTGCTACTTAGCAACGACCGAGACTTTTAGCGATATAACGATCGGTAATTAAAATCCCAAATTTCAAACGAATTTCGATCTCGAAAATTAGGGTTTTTGGCCAAAAAATTAGTATTTCGAAAGACAAATCTAGTATTTTGACGAGGTACATTGTATCCGGGCCGGGTTACTTCATGTAAAAGATAATGAAAAATACTAACATAAAAATCTCCTATGCAGTCTACCTATCTACTGAAAAAAGTAAGAGGAGAATTGTGAATCTCCAAAGCAATCTTATACTTAGGAAAAGGTCAGTGAAAAATTGCGGAGAATCTTTCGGTTTTCTGATACTTAGAGAAAAGTCGTTTGAGAATTGCAGAGATTCTTTCAAGCAGTATATACCTGAAAAAAGTTGGCCGAGAATTGTGGAAAATCTCCAAGGCAGTATAATACATAAAAAAGTGTCAGCGGAGAATCTCTTAGGGTGCCTCTCTTAGTGGTCAAATACTTTAGAAAAAGTTTGCGGTGAATTGCAGAGAATCTCCAAAAGTGTCTTATACGTGGGAAAAGGACATCAGAAAATTACGGAGAATCTTCTAAACAGTCTATTAGTAAGAAAAGTCCGCCGAGAGTTGCTGGGAATCTCCCAAGCAGTCTTATGCTTAGGAAAAAGTCCGGCGAAGAATTGTGGAGAATCTGTAAGTCATCTAATGCTTAAGAAAAGGCAGAAAATATCACAAGTAGTCCAATACTTATGAATAGGGTCAGTTAGATCCTGGAAGGATGTATAATACATAGGGAAAAGTCAGTGGAGAATTGCGGAGAGCAACCGCCAAAATTAATGCGTTTACAGTATTTAAGCATTTCTGGAATTCTGTCATATCTACCAAGTAGTTTAATATCTAGGAAAAATGGAAAAATTCAGTGGGGAATTTCGGAGAATCTAACAAGCGATCTAATACTAGTACTTAGGAACAAAATCAATTGGAGAATTGTGTAAAATCTACCAAGCAGTCTCATACTCAGGAAAAAGTCAGCAGAGAATTACGGAGAATATCACAAACAGTCTAATACATAGATAAAGAATGCTTAAATTTAAGAAAAAAGGAAGGGTAATTTAACAGAATGGATTTGATTAAATTCAGGGAAAGGGCTATGGTTATATGGTTAAAGGTTATACTAAGGAAAAGGGTTAGGTTGCAGTCAGAATAAGGGTTAGGGTTATAGTGAGGGAAAGGGTTATATTAAGGAAAAGGGTTGAGGTTATGTTCAGGGAAGGAGTTTGGGATGATTATTAACGGAAAGTTAATGGTTATAGACAGGGAAATAGTTAGGGTTATCATGGTTATTGCCAAGAGAAAGGGCTAGGGTTATATTTAGGGCAATGGTTAGGGTTATATTTGGTGAAATGGTTATGGTAATAGTCAGGAAAAGGGTTAGGGTTATAGTCAGGGAAAGGGTAAGGGTTATGTTTAGGGAAATGATTAGCATAATAGTAATGAAAAGGGTTAGAGTTATAGTCATGGAAACGGTAACAGTTATATTTAAGGAAATGGTTAGGGTTATAATCAGTGAAAGGGTAAGGGTAATATTTAGGGAAATGGTTAGAGTTATAGTCAGGGATAGGGTTAGAGTTATAGTCAGGGAAAGGTTTAGAGTGATATTTAGGGAAATGGTTAGGGTTATAGATAGTGATAGGGTTATAGTTATATTTGGGAAAGGGATAGGATTATATTCATGGAAAGTGTTAGAGTTATAGTCATGGAAAGGGTTAGAGTTATAGTCAGGGGTATGGTTAGGATAATAGGCATGAAAGGAATTTAGGTTGAAATTAAATGAAAAGGCTATAGGGTTATATAAAAAGTAAGGGCAAGGATGATGGTTAAATTTCAAAATGTATGCGATTGAGCATCTTATTCTAGAGCCCAGCGCCTGACGCAGCGACATATTGGGACTTCTTGGAGCCGCAAACGGCACAGGTCCTAATCCTCCGCCGCTGCCCATTTCTGGTATCTTCCTCGCCCAAGCCTTTCGTCGCCGTCTTACTTTTGCATTTCAAGCAGTACACATTGCCATTTTATATAGATAAATGGACGTTGAAGACCTTACGTACGATGAACCTACCGCGAGTAGGCATAACCACTTTTTGCTCCCGCAGCGATCCATCCGAGGTCTGATCATCGGGAAATCGGAGTGCGGCAAGACGACGCTTCTAAATAACCTCCTCCTGCGCGACGGAATGCTCGACTACGATCGACTCTACGCTTTCGGAAAATCGCTCCACCAGCCCATTTACCAGCTGCTGAGGCGGGCGCTTGGAAAAGGATTTTCGAAAGACGATATGCACGACCTTCTTTCCATCAAGGGACAGTATCCGCATTCCTTGATCGACGTGGTTGACGTGATGAAGCCACCGCCCAAACCAAGTGGTATCGAGCCCTTCTTCGAGCAGGTAAGCCACGTGCCCGACCCTCGCGACCTCGACCCTTTTCGCAAGAATCTCATGGTCTTAGACGACTTGATGCTGAGCAAGCAGAGCAAGTGCGAAGATTACTGCGTGCGCGGTCGTCATAATAACGTGGATTGCTTCTACCTCTGCCAAAATTACTTCAAGCTCCCACGGCAATCGATCCGGGAGAATGCCAACTCCATCTTACTCTTCGAGCAAGAAGATTGCGATCATATCCACCAGGACCATTGCAGCGATCTTACCCTGGCTCAGTTCGATACCCTATGCAACTGCTCTTGGGCCAAGTCTCACGGATTAATGACCATCAATCTCACGAGCCCCAAAACGGCTTGAAAGGATCGATGCAATGAGTTCTATCGAGTATAAGATAAAGAACGAATCATTTGCAGAAATTTTTCCTGAAAAGTTAACCGGCCTTTGATCGGGAATTCGAGAATGTTTCCAAATCTCGAGGACCAACCCCTGGATGTGAGCACCAGTGGTGGCGAGTACTTATGGCATGGATCCAGGTTATAGATGCAGTAGATGCGGTGCCGAAAGGTACGCTCAGCGCAGCGATGGTCAGGATTTCGAGGGAAGGCCCTATAATTCCCACTCCCGCCAGAAACCTCGGCCGCCGCCTGGACCCCAGTGCTGCATCAAGACCGTTCGCGGCCATCAATGCACGTACCCATCCATATCGCCAAGCGATAAATGCTAGAGGCATTCGAAGCTATTTCCTACGCGTTCGTTCCAATGCTTAGGGGCGCTCGAGATGCTATAAATAAAATGACGTTCATCAAAATCAACGATCCTAAGCAGCGTGAGGCGCTTGCTAGGGACCTGCAGGAGACCAAGCGTAGTATCCAGGTTAACAATATGCAGCCTCGTCTGGATAAGATCGGACCCAGTGGCGACCTTTCCAAGATATTCAAAAAGAAGACCGCTTCCCAGATTACCAAAAAGATCGATGATCTCCAACTCTCAATACCCGCTCCCGTGCCTGCACTCCTTCCTGCCCTCGAGGACGGCGACGACCCACTACCCATCGAGCAAGCACTGACTACTAACCTCGGTCCACGAGCAACCCACTATCTTCAGCTCAGTATGACTCCAAAAGCCGATCATACCTTTGGATTGCGAATGGAAGACGTTGCCATCATGATCTGGAGTCTGTCCGTCACTTTCGGCGAGGACTATTCGATACCATCGCCAGTCTGTCCGGACAAGTATTGACTTCTTCCGCCGCGAAGAATATTGGAAGCAAGGCCGTGAGTGCCGCTTCCAATGCAGCCCTAAAGGGTTTGGAGAAAGGAGCGGCGAAGGTCGTGGACAACGTCATTCATCGAGTGATCCTCAAAAGGACGACCCAAGCGCCACCCACTGCCACGACAAAGAGGACCGCGCAGCAGCAGGTCCGCCTCAATAATCTCATCTCGGATGACGCCGTTGCAACCATCCACGACTTCGTCCAGCGCTATAAATAAATATATATGATGGCTGATATGCTTACTATCACCGAAAGACTGACTTCCGACGAAAGTCTCTAGGAGTATCAGGTTCACGAATACGAACCTAAAGCCGGGGCTCAGCTAAATAACGCCGGTGCATAGATCTGCATCAATATCAAGACCCAGGATCTCTTCCTCCATCTAGCCGAGAGCTATCTCTTGATCGAAGGACGATTCCTGAAGAATGATGGGACCGCCTACGCTGACGCTATCGCTCGTCCATAACGGTGCCATGTACTTGTATCTCTTTCGTAGCATCAGCTACCAACTCTCTTGCCAGCAGATTGAGCATCTCAACGACCCTAGCATCGCCACCACCAGGATGGCGATGCTGACCTACCCCGACGACTTATCTTAAGCGCAAATCCTCAACCAGCTAAGGTTCAAAGATTCCACGGAAGAGGCTGAGGCAGATATTTTTGAATTCGCAGCACGCCACGGGTATACCATCGCCAAGCCAACCAGTAGGGGATCGGTCTTCTTCTCCATTCCCCTAAAGCACGTCTTCGGCTTTGCCGAGAATTATGATAAAATCGTATATGGATTCAAGCACAAACTCTCCCCGGTGCGCAAATTCGGATGAAAATGCGGTACTTAGAGCTGCCGCCGTCAACGACGTGGCCAAGTTGTCTTGAGCAAGGTCTCCTGGTCCGTCCCCCACGTCAATCCTTCCGACGAAAAGAAGCTGCGGCTATAAGACCATCCAGAGCAAGACCAAGATCGATTGCGGATTTCGCATGAGGCAGTGCGATTCCATAGCCGTGCCCAAGAACTCGCAATTTCACTGGCGTCCAGCCGCTATAAGAGCAGGCGTGAGAAACCTCGACGGATCATCGTCGCCTTCCAGACGGAGCAACGATCAGACACATAATGCCGCCGTCTTCGACCACTGCCGGTTGCAAAATATCCACGTGACGTGACCCTCAATGCCGATCTCTACCCCGCCTTGGATTTAAATGCTGGCTTCACCCAATGCAGGGTCGCTACGCTAGGGTCTACAAGGACGTGGCCGAATTTCGTAAGAAATTCTACCGCATGGAAAGTCTGCTGAGCAATGGTGCTGTAAACCCTCCGACTCCATCGATCTCTATCCCCTATTCGTCATCGACGTGAGTCATTAGTCCGAGCGGTTGAAAGAGTCGACCGTGGATATCCAGATCCGAGCCGACTTCGAGCGCAAAGTCCCTGCCAATACCCAAACCTTCGCCCTAGTGATCACCGATCGAATGGTCCATTTCATATCCGATGGCCAGAAGATGAACTTCGTTTTCTGAGGAGAGTTAGATAAATGGACGCTTCACTTTTGCGGAAAATCGGCACCAATACTGAACCCAAGCATAAGTTCTCCTTCATCGTCTCTGAGGATGATAGCCAGATCTTGACCCGCTTCAACCTACCCCTCCAACTGCGCGAAGATAATCTTACGAGATGGCCCTCGTGGATCTAGAGATGTACTACTCCATCCCCAATATCAATGCCGGAAAAATTTCTTCCGCTACTCCCAAGACGATTGCGCCCACTGGTTTCCGATCACCCTGAGCACTGGTTCCTACTGCATCGACGATATCAAAGATGAGATCCAACGGTAAATGCGGCTCAGCAAGCACAAAGCCAAGATCCTTCTCGATGACAATCGCGCGACTCTGAGAGCATACTTGCCAGAAGCTACCATGTGGATCTCGATGTGCCCAATAGCCTAAATACGGTGCTTGGATTCGATCGCCGGACGTATATCTACGACCGGAGCACGAACGGATACGTGGAGGGTGAGCATCAGCATTAAAAGTATCCTCGTGAACAGCGATATCATCCACGGCATTTACGTCAACGGCACCCAGCAGTCCACCATCTAAAGCTTTTTTCCGGGGGTCGATCCGGGGAGGCAGATCATCCAGACCCCCAAAAATCTGGTGTACTTACCGGTGACCCTGAGGATGGATTATCAAAAGTACGGCCTCAACCTGACGAAGGGTCAGGCAGAAAAGATCCGGCATGCGACAAAGAAGGGATGCCCCGTGAGCGTCCGATTGCTGCATGCCAACCTATCTGGCGGGCATCAGATGCTCCTCACTTAACGGCAAATCCAGCCCATCACCGAGCTCTTGCAGAGTGGTAAGGGTGGTATGGTCTTGGAGATGAGCAGGTGAGGTATAACGTAAAGGAAGGTAGATTTCTCCCCATGCTTGCAGGTATCGCCTCTGCTGCGCTACCTATGCTAGCTAAAACTAAGTTGCCTGCTTTTGGTATGGGTGCCTTGAGCGGTTTAAGTAGTGCAGCCATCCAAAAAGCTTTGTGATCCGGATTACAAGAAAGTTGGAAAAGTATGCTGCGTGAAACCATAGGGTCGTGGTCTGCATTTCAGCCCAGGTGCTTCGCCCAATACTTACAGCGATGGATTGTAATTGAAGAGTTGAAGTCGGCTCTACGATGGTAGTGGATTGATCCTTGGCCCCAATAGCCCCTTCAAGAGTATCTCCCTGCTACGCATACTCCTATAAATAGATGGACCAAGTAGATGCCAGTAATATTCATTGCATGGAAGAGCTCATCGCAGAAATCCAGAGATAAGAGCATGCAATGAGGATCTATAACCGACTAGATAAGGTCTCCGTGGGCAGTCTATTGCTGACCAGTGGTACGATGGGGTCTGCTGTGACCGATGTAGGTGCTGTGGCATCCATTCCCCCATTCCCCTGGGTTCCCTCGCCTTTTTATGTGCCACGGGAAGTATGGTCCTGTCCTTGATCTCACGCCAAGTCGCAAAGAAGAAGCATTGAGATACCGTGCGATTAGCCAAAATCTATAGGTCCCAGCTGGCAGGTGAAGACGCTGCTTTTGTCTGCCTAAAAAATTATTACGATGAGAAGGATCAGCTTCGTTAACCTTTAACCCCAATTATTGAAGAATTGCATGCGCATGAGCCGTGGGGGATGTTTCTGCAAATCACGCCTCGGTCGGCCACGCCACGCTCCCCGCTCATTCCCGAATCCTCCAGATGAAAAAATCCCAATCAGCTTTGGATTGAGAAGTTTTGCGTTCTTACCCCTAGCCCTCTGGTATTTTTTGACTTCCTCACCAGATCATATGAGAGGTACTGCTGGTTAGATTTCTTGCTCAGCATGAATCCTGTGCTCCGAACGAAAGCTCCTTGCAAGGGACCCTTTTCTTTGTTGAGCGTTGAGCAGGGCAATACCTTGGTGGTCTCCTCTTCTCGATTTTTCAGAATAAGAATTTTGCTTTTGCAAAATTTTCCTTCCACTTCTGCCGCTTCCAAGATCTTATAGATCAACCCTGTGGGCAAGTCCTTCCATTTGAAGGCTTTCTGATTTTGGTCCCGCACCTCCTCCTGAAAGGCGTCTTCGCTGATGAAGTCGTCTTGGAAGACTTCAACGAACCCATTGTGTACGAAAGTCATATTTCTTGTATTTACCCTATGGTCAACAGGAATGCCGTCCGTTATCATCTGGCCGTCGGGGTCGGGGTCTCATGCAAGATTTTCCTTTGTAAAGGGTAGGTGCGGCAGAATTGTCATTTTTCTACTACTCCTATTTTGGATCTAAAATTCAGAATTCCAATAATCACCAATTATTTAGTCCGACGGCAACAGAACAATCTTCAATGTGGCTATTCACTGATAAAATTCTTTTGTCCCACCAATGGTTTTTCGCATGTGGCAATCACTTACCACTGACACAGATTCACGTACAGAATCTGATATTTGATTGTTTTTATCTGGTCTAATTGATACATTGTTTAGCATCCAAATTTTTCACAATTTCGAAAATATTTCAAATGCACATTTCAAATTATTCAGAGGAAATTCAGATTCAATCAAATTGGTAGAAAAAATACGAATATCTCGAGGTTAAAGAGAGCCTTCAAAAATACTGTGATAACTGCTTTTCAAGAAGCGGTGTAAATGAAATGTGGATTTTGAAAAACTCCAAAGATCTACTTGACATCTTAAACTCTAGATCATTATCACACTGTAACAGCATTAAAACTTCTCCACACTTTACACCATAATTCCTCATGAGCAACTAAAATCTCGGCTGAAAGGTTTAATTCATAGATGTTTCTCACGTAAGAACGGTGAACGAAGATATAGGTACATTGTTGCAGGTAGAGTACAAGCCTACTTTGTGAAAAATGACTCCAAATCGGAGAAAAATATACAGAAGAAGTTATTAAAATGTTAGAATTTCTGATCGACAATATTTTTGTCCAGTTTGGAGGATTTGTTTTTCATCAGACTATTGGAATTCCTATGGGCATAAACTGTGCACCTCTCCTAGCCGATCTGTTTCTCCACTCTTACGAGGCTGGATTCATGGAAGGGCTTCTTCCAAATAAAGATAAAAAACTTGCCCAATCCTTTAATTTTATCTTCCGTTATGTAGATATTTTGTCACTATACAACCCTCGCTTTGGTGATTTTCTTCATCTGATCTACCAAAAAGAGCTCGAAATTAAGGATACTACAGACATTTCCACATTGGCCTCATTCCTTGACTTCCATTCACTTTTCCAAAAGTCCACTTCCCTTTTCTTTTTAGCATTATCCCAACAGCGCCTGCATACGGAGTTTACATCTCCCAGCTCATTCGCTATTCAAGAGCTTGTGGTCGACACAGTGACTATCTTGATAGAGCCCATTTGCTAAAAAATAGACTACTTATGTTACCCAAAACTTGAAGTCATCTCTCCAGAAGTTTTATAGTCGACATCATCATCTTGTGGACCGCTATTAGATATATGTTTTCCAGATGACAACAGATCTTTCCCCTTAAAAGCTTAATTGTTGTTTCATCTACCGGATTTCACCTTACTACCGGATGTGACATGTTCAGCACGGCGGGTGTCTTATAAGAGGCAGGAGATGCTTACTCTACCGGTGCACCTGATTTAACCCATGGTTTTTTATTGGTTCCGTGTTGTTCATTTTTCTTTTCTGTGCCAAACTCGTGTTGTGTCTCTGTTTCTTTGTTGTTTCGATTTTGCCATTGTCCTTGGATTAATCGTTTTGGATTGACGGTTCGGTTCTCAATTACTTTAAGACTGCATAGAATTTCCCACAATTCTTCGCAAAAGTTTTCCTAAGTATTTGACCTCTGAAAGATTCTCCGCAATTCTCCACTAACAATGACTTTTCCCTATTAGACTGCTTTGAAGATTTTCGGCAAATCTCCGCTATTCTCCGAAAACTTTTTCTCAAGTAGTAGAGGACTGAGGACTGAAAGAATCTCCGCAGATTTTTTTCTATTTAGAAGACTACTTAAAGAATCTCCGCAATTTTCCGCAAACATTTTTATGAGTATAAGACTTCTGAAAAAAATTCCGCAGTATTAAACTACCGAAAATCTGCGCAATTGTCCGCAAATTTTTTCGTAAGTATTAGACTACTGAAAGAATCTCCTCAATTCTCTGCTAATGTTTTCCTAGTAGAAGACTACTGAATGATTTTCTGCAATTCTCTGAAAACTTTTTTCTAAGTATTAGACAACTGAAAGATTCTACGAACTTCTCGGCTGACCTTTTGTCTAAGTATCAGACTGCTAGGGAGATTTTCCGTAGTTCCCTGCTGACTTTTCCCTAAGTATTAGACTGCTTGGGGGATTATCCGCAATTCTCTGCATACTTTCCCTGAAGTTTAGACTGCTAAGAAGATTTCCCTAATTCTCTGCAAACTTTTTCCTAAGTAATAGAAGACTGAAGGAGTATCCGCAATACTTTTCCTAAGCATAAGACTACTGAAAGATTCTCTGCAATTCTCCGCAAAGTTTTACTAAGTATCAGACTACTGAAAGATTCTCCGCAGACTTTTTCCTTAGAAGACTACTGAAATTCTCCGCAAACTTTTTCCTAAGTATTAGACTGCTGAAAGATTCTGCACAATTCTTCGCAAACCTTTTCCTAAGTATTGGAATTCCGAAAGATTCTCCGCAAACTATTTCCTAAGTCTTTGACTACTGAAAGATTCTCCCCAATTCTCCGGAAGATTCTCCGCAAACTATTTCCAAAGTCTTTAATAGGGATATCGGCAAGATATTCTGCTTGCATCCGTTAAATTAGCTTTGAGACCTAGTAATCTGCAAACTTTGCACACATACTGGCCTCTCACTGATACTGCCGATGTCTACTTAAAATTTATCATTCTTGACCAAACCCTTCGGGAAGTTTTTAGTTTGATTTTTCTTCCGTAGTACGACAGTGTTCTACATTGTACCAGCAGACTAGGCTCCTTGAGCTAGCCGGCCACCTTCAAGATTACGTATTGTCTTTTTCTCTCCTTTCAAGATTGTGGTCATGGTATTAGTAGTCTACCTGTATTGGGTTTTATTCGTATCTTTTTATACTATAGGGAAACGGGACAGATAAAGGGGAGGTTTTGGGTACCCATAAACCTGTTTAACCCTACCGCTGGCTTTTGCTAGTGCTGTAACTAAGTCCGGCTGTCCCGAGTTCCTATCGTTGTCTACGTTTGTCTTTTGTCTTATACGTGTTTTTCTTGTGTAGTTCCCTTGCAAATTGATGCATGAAATTATAATTTTCAGCCATTGTAGGTGTTTCCAGGTGTTATCCATTTTTAACTTTGACTACTGAAAGATTCTCAGCAATTCTCCGCAAACTTTATCCTAACTATTAGTTTAATATTATTTTATTGAAATATATTCAATATGATTGGACAAAAGTTATTCCAACTTACAAGTGTCCTCTCCTTATAAATTTACAACATACATTTAAATATGACAGCAAAACACATACAGAAATGTATATAAACTAAATATAACAAGGTAAATAACAAGAATATTGAAGCATGAAAATGAAGTTAAGTAACAACGGCAGTAGAATACCGAAGGAAGAAAGGAGGGAAATCCACAAAAATCGAAGTCCAAAGACATGGCCAAAACGAGAACACAGAAAACAATGGCACCAGACACAAAATAATGACGTTAGATAGGCACAAAGCACAGAAATAGAAATCACAACATTCAAAACAAAGACACTCACAGTGTGAACTCCAGTGAAACTGAGAGTGACATCAGGTGCTCCGGAAGGGTAAGCATGTGCTGCTCTGTTAACAGCACCCGTCATACTGTGAATGAGTCTATCAAGGAAAATTTCAAAGTCGGTAGTCAAATCCGAGAAGACGTGAATCTAGCTGAAAATGTCCACTTTCATTTGAGATACTGACACGTCATATCTTTCAATGATGTTATGGTGACGGCAATTGAATTTCTTGAGGGATGAAATTAACATAGGTTGAACAAATCCCTGACTAAGCAGCTTTTGGGACAGCATTTTTGCTCTGTTCAAAAAATCATTGTACAAACCACACGCTCGACAGTAACGAATCAACTGTGAAATGTACACTCCATAGACTGGAAAGGTAGGTTTATTGCTGCTTAGAAAGGGAAAGGTCACAATTGGGAAATTAAAATCATCACGCTTGTCATATAGCTTAGATTTCAAACGTCCATCTTCGCCAATATACAATAAAAGATCTCGGTACGAAGCTGAAGTAGGTGTTTCAGTTGTTTCTTTAATCTCAAGCTCATTGGGATAGATCTGATGTAAATACTCCTTAAATTTACGATTATTAAGAGAAAGTACATCGTCTATGTAGCGGAAGCTGTAATTATAGGAATGGGCTAAATGTTTTTGTTTTCTTTGAATAAGCCCTTGTAAAAACTTGGCCTCGTAGGAGTAAAGGAAAAGGTCGGCTAAAAGCGGCACACAGTTGGTTCCAATGGGAATCCCTATTGTCTGTTGGAAAATACGACCTCCGAATTCGACAAAAATATTGTCGATCAAAAATTCTAACATTTTGATAACGTCAGTCTCAGTGTACTTCTTGTTTGAATCAGTGTGGTTTTTAACAAAATATGTCTGGTCTTTCCCTATAACTAAATAGGTGTATCTGCGTTCTCCATTTTTAGTGCAGAAACATTGATGTATTAAATCTGCAATTACTGTTTTCAGTTTATTGTGTGGAAGGGTTGTATAAAGAGTAGAAAAGTCAAAAGTTTGAATGCTATGGCAATGGGTAAGACTGGTTGAGGATAGCTGTTCAAGGAGATCATTGAAATTTTTAAGAATCCACATTTGATTCACACCACTTGTGGAGTAAGCTTTATTACAGTAATTTTTCAGGCCAGCTCTGACTGCGGTCAACAAAGTAGTGAGGAGCTGTGAAAGAGGTTTAGTGGTGCATCTGGAAGACCCGGCAAGGAATCTCTGTATGGATATTTATGTAGTTTAGGTACCCAGTAGATGTAAGGGAGGTGATTGTTTTCATCATTGGCTTTTATGCCAAATGATGCTAAAACTGAAGTGTGATTTTTACAATCTCATCCTTCGATACTGTAGTAGGGGTATAAGGATGAACTGTCGATGCCCATCTCCTTCACCAGGCAGCCGAGATAGTGTTTCTTACACACTAACAGTATGTTGTTAGAAGCTTTGTCTGCAGGGACAATGACGTAATTTTCATGGAGGTTGGAAAGAGTTTTTACTACAAGGGGATCTTCAAATATACTGGGATTTCTGGATTTCATTGTTGTTTTTAAGCGCCGGATGCGATTTACAATTAATGACTTTATGGACCTGATCCAGTCGGACAATGTCTCATCGTCCTCTTTCTCTTTCAACTGCATCCATCAAAATCTTGAAATTGTACTTCCAGTTGATGTGCTGGGGCTCACGGAATTCGGGACCTTTTGAGAAGATATCTCGTAGTTTCAGGTTGTCTACGATATCAAGGTCACCAGTTATAACATGTCCAGCCGGACTATAATTGAATGGGGAAGAGGAGCAAGCACAATCAGGTGGTTTGGCTTTAAAGTCATCAATTTGGAAGTCACGCAATACCCGTTTGTAATTGAAAATGGAAGTTGCAATTGGTTTAGTGTAGGAATATGAGACAAGTGGAATAACTAAATACCGAAGTTACTGGAACTGATTGATCATTAAAATAAGGAGGAATGTTTGATGTCACTGTTTTACTGTGTAGAATGTTAGCAAGATTTACACTGTCCAAGCCTTTATTGGCAAATTGAATTTTGATAAATGTCCGGTTATAAACTTTGTTGGCTGAAGTGGTGACAGGCTTGAACAGTAGGTGGTTAGATATCCAAAACAATCGCTGTTAATTTGTATTCTAAGGAATGGCTGTCAGTTACGGATGATGCTAAACATGTTTTGTAGAAGTAATGAAGTTTTGAAATTGGCAAGGAATACAGTTTGGTACGAATGTGATGAATACCTAGACGAATGGTCATGAACGGAAGAAGGCCATTAATTGAAATGTCATGCAGACTTGGGGCAGTATAGTGCCTATGTCCATGACTACGTGGTCTGCGTTGGCTTCCATTCAATATATTCATCACATTCACCGAACTGCATCCTGGACTAGATAGATTACCTACAATTTTTATATTGTCATTGCAACCGTAGGGTATTGCGGTCCCCAATTCTCTAATCCAGTATTCCTCTCTTTGTAGACGGTAAGGTGTACTAAGTGTAGGATTATTTGTTTTATGATATATTTTCTCGATAATCCTGACTTTCATTTTTACAATGGAATGGTCAGGTTGGTTGAAATGTGCGTAAACATGTCGGGTCTTGTTGTCCTTGACCTCGTATCTATGTCCGCACATACGTTTGTTCAACCTATCTTTGATTTCGCCTACATATATAAGTCCACAAAGAGAGCACTCTAAGCCGTAAATGAGATTCTTTGAGGAGCAATTCAGATCGTCGTATGTTCTTGTACAATAAGTTTTGTTTGTCTGTGATGTTTTACAATTTTTACGCGGCATGATGAAATTGTGCCCTGCGAGTGCTGATCGGGAAAATTTAGAATGTCATGTTATGTTACTGAACAAGGTTTGATTTTAGGGATAGAATCTTGTGAGCTGTTAGAAGGAAATGACTGATCTGAAACTGACTCATGAGAATCAGTCAAAGTTGGTATTTGACGACTCTGGACACCGAATTGTCCCAATGAACCCGTGTCCATAGCTTCATCGGTAAGGGACCTTTTTAACCCGGGGGACGTCCCAGCCGGTATACGTTCCTTTTGATTCTTTATTCTCATGGCTAAAGTAAACTTAAGCTACTGAGCGGATGATATCCTCGGGGACGAACCGTCCACCAGCAGAGATATCAGCCCAGTGGTATGAAACAACAGCAGTAGAATACCGAAGGAACAAAGGAGGGAAATCCACAAAAATCGAAGTCCAAAGACATGGCCAAAACGAGAACACAAAAAAACAATGGCGCCAGACACAAAACAATGACGTTAGATAGGCACAAAGCACAGAAATAGAAATCACAACATTCAAAGCAAAGGCACTCACAGTGTGAACTCCAGCGAAACTGAGAGTGACATCAGGTCTCCGGAAGTAAGAGATTAATTGATCAGAGCCTAGAATCTTTTAGACTGATTAATAAATTTTCGAACTTTTTTGGAAAAAATCAAGGAATTTTTTTATCACTGTAATAATCATTACCAAAAAATAGTACTTCAATACAAGTCGTTTTCATTTAGATAAGAAGAAAGAGTAACTCTTTGATTTACATACAATGGACATTCGATAAAGTAATTGAACGCATGTCATAGGGACATCCGCAGGGACATCGCGGGTCATTTACAACCTTAATTCTCTTAAGGTCTGCGTTAAGCGAACTGCAATGGTATCTAAAACGTGTATGCAAGATATTTAATTTACGACGACCAACGCCGTAAAATTGGGGAGCTTTTAAGCAATTGGATTTGATTCTAGATTTAAACATTGATAAAATTGGAGAATTTCTCACCGTCAAGTCTAAATCATTCCACAAACGCACGGTAGAAGGAACAAAAGATTTGTTATAATTCTGTAATCTACAAAATAGAACTACATAGTTTTCACTATTACGAAGAGCATATTCACTAATATTGGATGTTTGATCTGGAAGACAATTAATTAGATATTCAGGACAAGATATAAGACTACTAAAAGATTCGCAATTCTCCGCAAACTTTTTGCTAAGCATAGACTACTGAAAGATTCTCCACAATTTACCGCAGCTTTTTTCCCAAATATTAGACTACTGAAAGATTTTGTGCAATTCTCTGCCATCTTTTTCCTAAGTATTAGAGTACTGAAAGATTGTCCGCGATTCTCCGTCACCTTTTCCTTAGCATAGACTACTGAAAGATTGTCCACAATTCTCCGCCATTTTTTTCCTAAGTATTAGACTACTTAAAGATTTTCCGCAATTCTCCGCAGACTTTTCCCTAAGTATTAGTCTACTGAAAGATTCTGCGCAATTTTCCGCAAACTACTTCCTTAGAAGACTACTGAAAGATTCTCCGCAATTTTCATCAAACGTTTTCCGAAGTACATTAGACTACTGAAAGATTTTGCACAATCTACACAAAGTTTTTCTTTAATAATAAACTGCATGTGATTGTCTGCAATTCACCATAAAGCTTTTCCTAAGTATTCGACTACTGAAAGATTCTTCGCCATTCTCTACTGAGAAACCTTTGTATTAGACTGCATCGGAGATTTTCCACAATTCTTCGCAGAATTTCGTCCTACTATATCCAACTTGCGAAGAGATTCTCTTTGATTCTCTGCAGTTCTACGCATTTTTACTCTTAAATTCTGCACTTATCATTTTTATGATCTCTTACATTTTTTGTACATGAAGGAATAGCCAGAAATGATGGGTTTTCGACAGAGAGAAACTGCATATCTTGATGAGACATAAGTTTTCTAAATTTTTTGTGACTCTTGCTTGCCATAGATTACAACTTTATGAATTCGTAATAACAGATTTTACAATTTGATATCACAGATTTCAAAATTTGTTATAACGAATTCAAAAATTTGTGATTTCAGTTTTTTCAATCTGTTCTCACAATTTCAAAAATTCGTTAAAACAATTTTCTTTAGAATTTGTTATAACGAATTCTAAAATTTGTTATAACGGATTCTCGAATTTGTTATAACGAATTCTTGAATTTGTTATAACGAATTCAATTCGTTATAACAAATTCAAAAATCTGTTATAACGAATTCAAAAATTTGTTATAACGAATTAAATTCGTTATAACAAATTCCAGAATTCGTTATAACAAATTCCAGAATTCGTTATAACGAATTCAAAAATATTTTTGATAGGTCCTATATGGGCTTCCGTATCTACATGTATGCTTTTCTTACAAAATATACCAGTAGCATCGTGTAACTTGGCATGTCATTCCATCCTTGATCAATAAAATATTTGCAATAGAAAATGATGTAAATAATTCATGAAAGATGATTGGCTTCTACATTTTGTGTTTGAGAGGCCATTATTAGTAATGCAGATTTTTACTATTGCATATATTCTGACATAAAGTGTAACATGTATAACAATTTGTTTGTTTTCTTCCAAACATTTATACAGACTTTCTTTATATAGGAATATAATTTTTCTCTTAATTTCATTACTAACTTGCAGTATAGCAACTACGTGAGAATTAATTGTTACAAGATACATCCTAATTCAGATCCAGGTCCCTGTATTTATTGTGGAGTTGAGGATGCATCAAAGCGGTATATCCATTTAATTCAAAAGGCAGCTGGATGACCTAATTTTTGTTCTTTTGTTCAAAGTTCTTTTAATATTTCAGAGACAGCATGCATCTGCAGGAAATGTGAAATCAAATTTAGAAGGTTGCATACCACATGTACCAAGTCTTCTGTTGTAGACAATAATAGTAGTGATTGTTCTCATCTTAAAATGTCATTTACGTCCATAGATATTGAGGAAACTGTTTTTTTTTATAGATAAATATAACATATGTGACAAGGAGGCAGTCCTTTAAACATATATAGATATTAATAAATTTTATGAAGCAACAATTTAGCTTTGGGTGATACAGAGTCAGAAGAAAAACAAAATATTGTTGTTCCTCTTTGTCATGTACATTACAACAAACTTAATCATGTTATAAACGATACACCAGAACAGACTTGCATTATATGTGAAAAAACGTCTAGAACAAAGAGATATGCCTCAATTCCAATTTAAAAATCAGAGTTGTTTATTAAATACTTAGTAAATGAATTGAATTTGGACTCGGATATGAACATAAATAGCAAAATGGTGTGTTGTGTTACATGTTACAACTATAACTTTTTCCATGTCAGATGTAGGGGAAAAAAAGGTAAAATTTCAAACAATTCAATATTTGTTTGATTGCAGAAATAATTTTTCCTTTACAGATACATTTGTGGAAAATATAGATATATTTACTCTTAAACAAAATTTTGACTATGTAGTTGAAGAGTTCTCAGATGAAAAAGTGATTTTACTTTCTTCCCTGTATAACAAATATAAAAAAACAGCTTCTACATAATGCTGATATGTATACTCTTCATTTGTCAGATGCTGATGTGATAAGCCTGTCACATGATATTTAACGGCTATACAGAATGCTTATAGCTAAATTAGGGAAATATGTGCTGTATTATGCCCTAAAGAAAAAAAATATGATTAAATAATATATAGAAATGGTACAGATATTTTAAATAGCTTCCATATAACTGTTGTAGAGAACCAAGAAATGACTAATGAAAATAAAACTTTATCACAAAAAGTTCTTGATGAGGCATCAAATATTCTAAAAAAAAAATCTGTCAAATTATATATTTCAGAAAATTCATGTTCTGAAGAACTACATAATATTAAAGATTAAATGTTTAAAGGAGTTTAAAAATGTACCAGCTGATTTATGGAAATTTTTTATAGGTCAAGTGCTACAGATAGAGAAGAATTTCAAAGTGAAATTCAGAAAAATTTCAGATCATGGGTTAATCATTATTTTGAAGACCCTTTTAATGTTTAGAGAGTTCTCCCTAGATTATTTATTTCTAGTTGTGTATTTAATACACATAATTCCCAATGTGTCCAACCTTTCCACTTACTACTGACGGACATTGCAGACAAATCTAGTAGTTTCTCGTCAGTTTTTCTTTTCAATAATTGCAGGTTAGGAGCTGGTATATCTAAAGATTCCTTGAATAGATTCATTACAAATAAGTGTAAAGAGTTGGACCAAAAAAACATAAGTGTAAAGAGTTGGACCAAAACAAAACAAAATTACTTTTCTACAAACAGTTTTATTCTGCTATCATTTGACAACTTAGATAAAAACCACTTTTACTCTCTTGTAATAATATATGTACAAATGATTTGTACCATATCAAAGTCGTAAAATTACTATATTCAACAACTGATTATTTTGAGTTTAATTCTAAAAAATCAAAAACAAAGACTTATGCACACTTCTGAAATGTGTACAAATGGTCTGCAAAATACGAAATTGTGTAAACAGTACGGAGATTAGCTCCGGACTAGATCAAACCCTTGTTTTAGATAGAAAAATTACCAAGTTCAACAAGTGATTTTAATTGTTAAAAAAGAAAAATCAAAATACCATGCACATTTGATAAATCTACAAATGACAAGCAAAATATAAATTTTCGATCTTTTTAAAAGCTGTACGAGAATTGTTCCCTACAAAAGAGATATAAAATGACTACATTTACAATGAGAGTATATGAAGGAAATGCAAACCTCAGCAACGATTTGGAAGAGACTCATTGCTAAATACCACACCCATGCATCTTCTCTTTAGTTCATGGATGTGGGGTTGTCAACAAACATATAGTGTTAAAAATTGGTAATTTGGGTATAAATTATCACATATCTAAATCAAAAGACCATGGCCTCCTCTGATATATTTACAAATCGTCGTTTTGCCCCAAGCAAAAGATATACCCATTTGGCAGCCCTAGCCATTTTCACACTGGTAATCAAATTTACCGATGGAACACTCGGTTGAAAATACAGGTGTACATACAAGTCTTGTTTTCGCTGTATTTGTCAAGATGTAAAAAGGTCGTCTGATTCTATTGCCGAAAAATTCGAGGGATTTGCGTTTGCTGAATTAGAGAAGACAGTGACACAGACTGGGATGACTTATCACTGTTATTTAAGCACATTATTGATGAATCAAGGACTAAAACATAAATCTTCCACATATTACATATTTTTACTCCCAGGGGCAACATATGTCCTTCTATTGTAATTTTGGCAGACAAATAGCTTAATTGATTCAAAGTATTCGGAAGACATCATAAGCCTATCTCAAAACTATGCAAATAGACAAATAACGACAATACCAAATGATAACGATACCATGGCAGTAACTTCTTTGCCTTAAATTAGAGATTTTCTGAGGTTGAGTTACTTAATGGGCATAACCGGAAACCAAAAAACAAAACGCTATTTGTTCAAAGATACATATTTGTTGTCACCAGTATTTACCAAAAGAATGCCACGGGGTAGATATACCCAAATTTTAAAGTACCTTCATGTCAGTGATGTTCACAATTAACCTCGTCACAGGCACCCTCAGCATGATCAATTTTATCAAACAAAACCTGTAGTCGAGCGGTCAGGGAGCCTCACTCCTGATGTTCTTGAAACCCATTTCAATTCGTTAAGCATTGTAGACTAAATGAAAGAAAAACTAAATAACGAGGGCACGGTTTACTTAGATTCTATATGTGCGTATTGAAATTCAACGGCAAAATAAATATATAGGCGTATGAGTGTTTAACAGAGATAGAAGACATTAAGAAATTTGGCTGGAAATTAGGTTTTATGGATTTTCTCTTAACATCAAGTCAGAAGTTTTTTCGCATAAGTAGTTGCAATGGAGCGCCTTGTACAGTGTCACTTGCCAACAATATTCCAAAAAGGTAAGATGCCAAGTGTTATAATTTAGGCAAAGGAATTGGGTACAAGACAATATCGTACAAAATACAGATGCCTGGAATGTCTGAAACATTATGTTAGCCAGGGTATTTCAAAAGCTTTCTATCAGAGATAAATTGCTACATGTAACCGAGATATTATTTAAGCTGCTTAAGCTTGTTTCTGAATCCTTATATTTACAGTTCTGTTATTTATGTATATAATAATGGATATTTTAAATCAAGTTATGAATTGAAATAAAATACGCGTACGCTTCATTAAGGATTCCGTTTTTTTGAAGTTGATCAGTAAAGTGCTTTACACTGTTAACTTTTATTTTGACATTAAGTTTTCGTTAAAATTTCAATTTGAACCATAAAAATACTGTGCCAGCCAAAACCGAAAAAGACTGAATCTACCGTTCTACAAAAGAAGTTATGATTTGAATTCATTTTTTATCTGTTGACTTGGTAAGTTACGCACAGTTTCTTTCTACTTCTTTCTAATTGACAGTTGGGAGTTGTTATACTTTCTTGAGCATATTTGTTTCAATACAGCAATATTTCTCCATATTAAATTAACCAAGATGTGAATGTACCTTAGTCCCATAGTTTGATAGTTTTAAACATACAATGTCATGTATTACATTTAAAAAAAATAAATAAAAATAAAATAAATAAAGTAGAAAGCGCAAACTGGGAAAAGATTATAATAGCAGGAAACACCTATTATAGCTGAAAATTATAATTACATGCCACAATCTGCTAGGGAACTCCACTGGAAACACACAAATGGACGAAAGACAAACGTAAACAACGGTAGGAACTCGGGGCAGCCGGACTTGGTACCGGAACTTGCAAAAGCCAGCGGTACGGTTAAACCGATTTATGGGTACCCAAAACCTCCCCATTCTCTATAGCTATCCCGTTTCCATATAGTATATTAAACATACAATAAAGCCCAATACAGGTAGACTACTAACTCCAAGACCACAATCTTGAGAAGGAAAGAATAAAACAAAACTTAACTTAGAAAGATGGGTCAAGGAGTGCTCGCCGCTTAACTGCCGGCTAGCTCAAGGAGCCTAGTTTGCTGGTAAAACACTGTTGCACCCCGGTATAAGAATCAGATTCAAAACTTCCCGAAGGGTTTGGTGAAGAATCATCACTGGTTTAAGTAGACATTAGTAAGAGACCAATATACCTGTAAAATCTTCAGGTCATTGGATCCCAAAAGCCAGTTTAACGAATTAATGAATGACCTCTCAATATCCCCTATTACGTAAAGAAGGTAAGTTACGTCCAAGTTTTTCTGGATTTTTTTTTATCAGTTTTTGACATTTTTAAACAACATTGCCCTAAATGAAGGCGAGAAATGTCCTTTTAATAAGCTGTTCGCATCATATTTAGATATAAAATGTTCATATCTTCTATAACACTTCTTAAATGTGTTTATTAATTTATAGCTTGTAAACACTTTGATGCTGGGAATATCGCAAATCATTTGTACCAACAGATGTATATTGAAGATGTGCATGTGGTACGAATTTTGATTTTGGTGCATTCTCCTGAAAATAAAGAGTGTTGAACCTACCAATTTTTTGTGAATAAGTAATAGTTAGAGAATGCATTTTACTGAAAAATATAGAGAGTTGAACCTACTATTTTTTTGTGAATTAGTAATAGTTGAGGAAGTTTGAAGGAGCCCATATTGTTAACCCAAGATATCAGTATAACGACAGATGGAATGGTTAAAAAATGCTACGAAGCGACGAATTAATGTTACAGGTCCCATGCTCAAGGAGCTAGCACCTGCTTTTGCTAGTGACTTTTACAATTAATTAAGGTAGTTTATGTTTTCAATCTTAGGATGGCTTGGACCTGTAAATAATGAACATCTGTCTATAGTGACATGTTTATCTTTTTATCTATATTGACAGGTTTAACTGTACATGTAACTACAAACATCAATGTAATTCCTTTAATATATTTGAATTGAATTTTTTTTTTCAGAAAAGCTTTGTCTTCTAAAAGACCTCCAAGCCTACTTTCCACATACGAAAAGAGTAGCACTTAATGCCACAGTAACTACTGAGAAGACAAAAGAAATATTACAGTCATTGGAATGGTAAATTTCAGTGATAAGAGAAATGTTTTGTTTAGAAAAAGTTGTCATATGATGTATGAAAGTTATGAAAATATATATAGACCATGTCATGACCTCTTACAGTTAGGTTCTAAATTTCCTGTGAGTCTCCTATGCCACTTCAATATATTGGAAATGCCAGTGCATATTGTAGGTTGTAATTAAGATGCATCTTTATATGCATGATTTTGTGAAGAATACAGTTTAATCAGAATAGTGCAAATTAAACCCAAGAATTAGATTAGTATTTTGTACTTTTATAATTGGCATGGGTTCACTTCCCCATCTATAAAAAGAAATGTACATGCTAAACCAAGACGTAATTTACCTGACTATGTTCAGGAAATTGGTCGAGCCGGTCTGGACAACCGGCTCAGGCTATTCTATACTAATAATAAGCATGATATTGCTCCTAATATTTCAAGAATAAAGGACACATTGAACATGTCATCAAAGTATGGTCTCAATTGGCAAAGTAGATTCAAGGGGGACATTTTCAAACATTTTCCCCAGGTCCTATGTTAAAATTAAGCCGGCTGATTCAGCAGTCTGCGTTGGCAGGGTCGTTGAATATAATCCTGGTCTCGATTAGCCAAGCAGTTTCAGAGCAGGTTTTACCATAGGATCCTATTTTAAGACTAAGTTGGGTGTCTAGGTTTGCGGTTAGGGTAATCGGATATAATCCTGAAGGGGGACCACATGTGGACTATTCCACCAAAGTTTGGTGTCAATTTGCCATCAGTTTCAGAGCAGAAGATTTTTAATGATTTTTTTCCCGATTTTTCTTATTTTTTTTTATATATTGTCTGATATAATCGTGGATAGGGACAACCCAAGGACCATTCCACAAAAGTTTGGTCCAACAACAATCATCAATGAAATAAAATACGTAAAAAATGTAATCATTGAAATATGAAATTAAAACTACATAAAAATCAATAAAACATGCAATCTATAATTAAAAATAAAATAAGCATAAAGAAATAGAGGATGCAAACAATATACAAAATGAAATACTACATGTATCAATGAAAATGGGGTAAGGATGCATGTTTATTTCTATGAATATTAAAAAAAAATGCAATATTAGTAATGGGCAGTACGAAATTCATTCCTACACCGCATATATACATTAGATTCTGAAATTGCCCATTAATGTTAGTGAAAACAAGGCAAATTAGGATTAAAACATTTATATATGTATCCCAAGTTAGAAGATGCAAATGTTGTAAACGTAAATCATAGACAAAAAATCCTCACGTTTTTTTTTTTAATCTGGTAGTAGTCATAGAATTATAAAGTGTGGTTGGCAATGAACAATAGTTTCATCTTTTGGTGATTACTACAATAACATCAATACAAAAAGACAACTGTTTTAAAATGTTAATTTAATAGTTAATATCTGGAAGAATAAAAACAAATATTATGGTTCACCCAATGATTTCAAACAATAGTTGCGGTTTTTTTTTTCTAATGAAAACGACAATCGAAACTGAAAATTAGTCTGACTCCTAAGATGATAGTGTTAATGATGAATTGTGGGATTTATATAACGCAATGGAATCTGCTACTGCTAGATTGTCTACTTCATTTTCTTTTAAATAGGAGTACATCCAACTCTGGTCGCAAGCTAAAGATTTCATGTCGCTTTGAATAGTTTTAAAAGATAGGATTGGAATTAAAAATTATATATATTACAAATAAAATAATGTCAAATGTGACGATCATTAAAAACTTGAAAAAAATCTGGATATCACTAACGACTTAAATTGATGTCGTGCAACTTAACATTTTAAAATTTAACGTGAAAGTTGCCCGGTGCTTTGCTGTCGGCTACCCTGAGAACATCTATGAAAATTCTTATTGATCGGTCAGAATTTTGTTTCCTATGAATTATCTTAGCTGCCTTTTTATTTTATTCATCATGTCCGTTTCTTGGTTCCATTATAATTTCCCCTACTACGCTTGTGCGTCTTTGTCGGATTCGATGCTTTTTCATCGTTACGTAAAAGTAAATCTAGAGGTTCTCGTTAGACCTTATAATTAATAGTTATCCTCTGTGACATTACGTTCATAAAGCAGAACCAGAGGCTCCCAGGAGCTTGTATCGCTCACCTGGCTTTCAGTTGCCTTAATCAAGGAAACATTGTAAGTTATACAGTTGATCTTCAGTTTCTAAAACTTTTGTAGCTCGAACACCTCCAATATCTTGAAGTGATTTTAAAGTCTGATCATGTTTTTATTATAGACCTTTGTTGGGCTTTTTTTTGGACAAAAACATTCTTCCTAAGGACCACTTTCGACACCAGTTTTGAAGTCGAGACGTCATTTTGTGAATGGCAGTCAACAAACAAATTTCAACATCGGTTTTGAAGTCGCAACATCAATATCTATTTGGAAATCAAATTTCATTGAAATCGGACAATGTTGAATTTTCCTGCCTTTTATGGCCGCCATTTTAAAAATGGCGGTCAACGAACAATTTTTAACATCAGTTTTGAAGTTGCGACATCAAGACCTATTTGGAAACCAAATGTGATTGAAATCGGACAATGTTGAATTTTCCCGCCTTATTCGGCAGCCATTTTGAAAATGGCGGTCAACGTACAATTTTCAACACCGTTTTTGAAGTCGCAACATCAATATCCACTTGGAAACCAAATTTCACTGAAATCGGACAATGTTGAATTTTCCCGCCTTTTTAGGTAGCCATTTTAAAAATGGGGGTCAACATCAGTTTTGAAGTTGCGACATCAAGAACTATTTGGAAACCAAATTTCATTTAAATCGGACAATGTTGAATTTTCCCGCCTTTTTTGGCGGCCATTTTGATAATGGCGGTAAACGAACAATTTTCAACACCGGTTTTGAAGTCGCAACATCAATATCTATTTGAAAACCAAATTTCATTGAAATCGGACAATGTTGAATTTTCCCGCCTTTTTTGGCGGCCATTTTGAAAATGGTGGTCAACGAACAATTATTAACACCGGTTTTGAAGTCGCAACATCAATATCTATTTGGAAACCAAATTTCATTGAAATCGGGCAATGTTGAATTTTCCCGCCTTTTTTGGCGGCCATTTTGAAAATGGCGGTCAACAAACAATTTTCAACACCGGTTTTGAAGTTGCAACATCAATATCTATTTGGAAACCAAATTTCATTGAAATCCGACAATGTTGAATTTTCCCGCCTTTTTAGGGGCAGCAATTTTGAAAATGGCGGTCAAGGAACAATTTTCAACATCAGTTTTGAAGTCGCCACAGCATAGCAAACATTTCATTAGTTTACACTTGACCTTCATCTTCTATAAATTCGGTGAAAAAAGGGCAATAACTCCTACAAGGGTTTATGGATTTTCTTCAAAATTTCAAGGTGGGTAGACCTTGATATGCTGAACATTTCTGCAATTTACACTTGTCCTCTATCTGTTACACTTTTTGAAATAAAAAATGCAAAAATTTAGAAAATTTAACGGAAAAAGGGCTATAACTCCGAGATTGGTTTTCAGATTTTCTTCAAAATTGCAGGGCAGGTAGATCTTGCCATGCTGATCATTTTTACCTCATGGCAGATTTTTGATATCTGTAACAGTTTTCGAGTTATTGGCCAAAAACTGCAATTTACCCCTATGTTCTATTTTTAGTAACAGCGGCCATGTTGTTTGACCTACGGCCTAATCGAACACAATTTTGAGAAGCCATACTCTGGTGATGATTCAGGCCAAGTTTGGTTACATTTGGCCCAGTGGTTTCAGAGGAGAAGATTTTTGAAATTGTTGACAGACAGACGGACGGACGACAGACGCATAGTGATCCCAAAAGCTCACATGGCCTTTTAGGCCAGGTGAGCTAAAAATAAAAAGTCAAAATGTATAATTTTGTCACGGGTGCTGCAAAAGCCCCACAGAAACGGGAACAGTGGGGATACACAGTTTTTGTAAGAACGGGAGAAAAGAGAAAGGAAACTATAGGTTTCTTCAAGACCATGCACCGCTGTAGTTTATGTTTGCCAAATTGTTCAATGCTATCGTTTTCCCAACAGAAAAATAAACTTCGGTAATTTTTAAACAATTGTTTCACTTTGCGCTTGTTGAATGTACCTTTACATTTCTTCACCGCATGATAAAATACAAAATGTATTGAGCATATATGTAAAGGTTCAATTTTTAATAGCAAGAATCACAACATAATGTGTTTTCCCATAGGGTCCAAAGTAAAGAGTATTTTCAAAAGATGGTTTCTTTCTTGGTAATAGCCCAGACCCGATTTTTTTTTTTTTTTGTACTGGACTACCCAAAGACCAATGATGGTCAGGTTTTAAATTTGACACAGCAGTTTCAGTTTTTTTGAAGGCGTTTTCCCAACTAAACAATTGATAAAACTATTGTAAAACGTAGGGCATGGTCAACAGTTTTTCTCGAGTTCAGTATTTTTCTTGAAAGTCATAATTTTCTCAGTCGGCTTAAGAATTATTGTATTGGATAGTATTTGTGTTTCCTGTTCACAAGTTAAAGATTCGGAGATAATGTATATGATTATTCCCGGTTCATTTTAAACAACTATGTCTCATGTACACTTAAGCCATATTCAGTCTCGTCTGCTTTCCAGATGAAGCACATCAATCAATTAGACTACCTATAAAATGTGCTTGAATATAAAAATAATGTCAATAGTAAGAGAGTCAATAACTTTTTGTGTACATAGTTGAGTATCATAACATAGTGAATGAGATTTCATATTGTATTTTTAATTATGACATTAGATATCTGTCTAATCAAGATGAAGTTTTGCATATGCATATTGTAAATATATGAGAATACATCAGTTGTACTTGTAACATTTATTCTGGTGACTTGAAAGTATATTATTCCAATATTTTTATCACAATGACAAATTTTATTAGGTGGTAAATTTTAATAACACACTGGACATTTGATAATCTGGGAAATTCACATTTTTCTTTAAATTTGAGCACTATTTGAATGTTTCTTCAAAATTCTAATCTTCTAAGTAAATCCAAATTTTTGTTCAAGTGAAATCATAAATGCTTAGAGTAATCCTGAAGTGATTTGGCGTCGTCTGCTCCATTTTTGATCTTTCTCGAATTGAAACATGAATAGTCACCTAATGGATGTTGTTGTATATATTGTTGACATCGTTTTGCGTCATATTGTAACCTGTCCACTGTCGTTTCGTCCATTATTTGTAAACTGCACATATTTTTCTTCGAGTGGATTGAGTCCTTCCTTTCTTCAGTGGCCATAACGGGCACCCGACGTCTGATTGAATTTATCCAAATGTGCATGCGCACTGAAGTAGCGTGTACCTGTCTGGTTTTACGAACTCAGTATTTCAGCAATAACTCAGTAACAGTATTTAAACACATGACGTGAATCCTTTAGTCTATCCGACAGTATCCATTCAATTTTTAAGCACTGTTATATTGTTTGCCTCTCGTAATCAGCCATTTTGCTCTCAACCGCCACTAGATAGACGTAACATCCAGGTACACAGTACATAGTTGGCTGTTCCGATTACTGTACAACCGTTATACGCTACGGAATGTGCACAGTTCTATATTTATAAGAGTTGCGTAAAAATAGTTTTGTATCGTATTCAGATTCGTATTTAAATAAAAACGCTTCTGATTGCATTTAAGTAAAAAAATAAAATTGTATTAACAAATTGAAGTCTTAGAGAACTGATTGGTTAAAACTTTCCCGCATCCCACAAATTTCTCCAACATCCTACAAAATCGAACAATTTTTGTATGACGTGAGTTTCAGCGTTAACACTGTCAGTCCTGCTTTTGATTTCAGACCGAACGACTGTATATATTTTGAGAAAACCAAATTTTGTTTAAAATCTTTGTTTTTTAAAAGGTAAATAATCGACGTACAAAATGGATTTTGCATTTTTTTTAAAGTTTGGAAATACATTTTAATTAAAGGACTTTTAGGAGCCGAACTTCTATTTTTTGTTAATTTGCCAAGGCATTTAGATATTTATTTTTTCTGGAAATTAAGTTTTCTAAGGTCATGGAATAAGTTAATTCATATTGAAATACTTGCTGGCATAAGCCTTATTTCTATTTTAAAACGTTCTTGTTAGGATTTATTGTAACTTGTAGTTGTACATTTTTATGATTAACATGCTTCTGAAAAATTGACAATAAATAAGTTGCTTAAATAGGAAAACATTATGACGTAAGGGTACTGGTTTAACAAGGAGTTTTACCGGTAAATAAAATTTAAACAATAGAACTTAGACAGTAGGGGCCTGCTTAAGTTCTAAATAAAACCATAGGGTTATAATAAGGATCTATTGATATAATTTAAAATATTTTTTTTGTTCCTATTAAAAGTAAAAGTTCACTAAAAGGATAAGTGAATATAAAACAATTTGTCAGATAAGGATTCTGACAAAACAATTTTCTGAAATTACATAAATAAATTTATAATAATATAAGTTAAGGGCAGGACTCATCGGTTGCGAACTAATTTTTTTATACATATCATACAAGTAGATAAAATGATATAAGAGATATTTTTTAATTCTCATGTTTGAATATATTTTTGAATAAAGGGAAACAACTAGAGTGTGCAGACCTAATCCGTTTTCCTAAACCTCTGAATGACAGAGATTCCTATGGATATTAATTCATTTTTTTACAAACAATTATTTCTTACATTATTAAGTAAGGCAGTGGACTAGATTGATTTCTCTTGAAAGTGAAACAACTACATTTTCATTATATGAATATTTTGAAAGAGAATAATTTAATAAAATATTGACATTGAATACATCTTCGAGTCTGAGATTTCCAAATCACTAACTAGAGAAACATTCTAGGTAACTCCTGACTCGCTACAGACTTTTTTGGCATCCTCGGCGGGATCCCTTTTCCATTTTAGGGATCCAGTGATACGAAGCCTCCAATAGAATGGCGCGTAGAAAAACTCAGTCCAGAGAGTTAGACACAGTGACTGGACTGAATATTCTGAAGATTTCGATGATTTATCAGAACACTGCGAGACTGGAAAATGAAATTCAGATGACACTGATTTAGATTGTCAGAATAAAACTGTTGTTGCATCATCTTAATTCACTCACTCTAGAACTAGCCCAGACTGATACTAGTTGCCATTTTCAGGAGCAAGTCAATCCAGTTCCACAGGCTCAAAGAAGGAGCCTGAGATTACAACAAAAATTGAAAAGCAAAAATATAGATAAGGGTCAGAAAGAATCATACTGAAAAAATTGACAGCAAGAGCTCAGAACCAAACTTGAATAAAGGGTCTCAAGGAGATTCCTTTGGGCTATATGGTATGATAAAAGGGGCTTTTCAAGAAATGACAGTTCAATTGATCTCTGCAATTGAAACTGCTTTAGGTAGAAATGTACAAAGTACATCAAAACAGACCGAAATGTCACATGACTGACCCCCTACAACTAGTTTTAGTCGCAGGACTCACACAAAATACCTAAGGAAAAGAAATCTGAGAAAGTCTAAATCAAGATCCAGCAGGGATATTTTTAGTATGGAATCCAGTGATTCAGAAAATGATAATTGTCCAAGTTTGTCAGACGAGTTTAGTTTATGTATGTCTGATATTGTTAGTCAAGTGAAAATCTCACACTGGTACTAGTGCAAAATTACCAGCATTTACAGGGAAAGAAAAGTGGGAGGTGTGGTTTCACCGTTTTAAGGCTGTTGCCAAACTTAAAAACTGGGATGGGAATGATAAGTTACGGGAGTTACTACCTAGACTTCAGGGAAAAGCAGGTGATACGGGAGTTACTACCTAGACTTCAGGGAAAAGCAGGTGATTTCACATTTGATCAATTGCCTAGTCATACCATAACTAATTATGACAAAACTCAAGAATTTAATAACAGATTTGGTGTTATAGAAAGCAGTAGAACTTATAAACTGCAATTCAGTAGAAGACAATTACCAGAAGAAACCCCAGAAAAGTTTGCTTCTGAGTTAAAATGACTGTACCCCATAGAGATTTTGAGACAAGGCAGGTAGACTTGCTTCAAAGATTTTTACTTGGTCTTCAAGATTACAAGGCCAGAATTCATTTTGAGCTATACAGAGACCCCTCTACTATTGAAGAGGTGGTAATGAAGTATTAACATATTCGGAAACAATGAAAAATCCAAGTAAAGATGATAAAAAAACTGTTACTAGACAAGTCAAAAATAATGAAAAGAAAAGCTTTGGTAAATTAAATGGAAGGAAGCCAAATGAAAATATAAACCCTTTTTCCAAAGTGACACAAAACCCGAGGCAGAGCCCAAAACTATAACTTTAAATGAAAATGAGCTAAATGAGCTTATAGATATAAGAATTGCCTCCAGGCAAAACAACTACATTAATTATGCCAGGCAAAAACAAGATTTCAGTAATAAACATAATAAAACAAAAAGAAATCCTTGCAAAAATAGTTTTAAGAAATGGTTGTGGGCCAACTAGGTTACTTAAATTGTCTAAGCAATAAAGACTGGTTTTAATTACAATTGGGGGAACAGACAATATGGAGAGATATGGGGGAAACTCTAAACCAAATTTTGAACAAAATGTTGTCCGGGATCAGGACACAACAAATGAACAACAAGGGTCAAACTAATAAGGGTCCACTCTAATGACCAAGAGGAGACCCCAAATGTTGGTAAGAAAAGTCATATTTATCTAGAAAGGGAAGGATCCTTGAACAGCACATTTACCATTGTAAATCCTATAGAGTCACCTGTTGTTAATGATAATTCTGCCAAAAGTTTAGTTATTAATCAAGACTCCAATATTGTTGAATTGGCACCAGAAACTGTCGATATTGTTAACATTGGACCTATTGAGAATACAGAGTCAATCCATATTGAAAAATATCCATTTTAAAGTTAGAAGAAGACGAGCGTGTTTTGTCACAAGCTTGTGATGTTGTAGGTAGACAAGTTATTCGGAATGATGGTGTCTACATTGAGGGCAAGGTTCAATTTGTAAAAGTTACTTTGACTGCTGACACAGGTGCTACCCACACTGTGGTTTCAAATAAAGTTTTTGACAAAATCCCAAAATCTAGAAGACCAAAGCTTGAAGGAGCAAGTAGTTTAGCAAGTGCTGATGGCAAACCTCTGGTTGAGAGAGGAAAGGCAATTTTTAAAATTGAAATGGGAAATTTAGTTTTAAACAAGGAACTTGTCGTAGCTGATATTGAAGATGAAGTCTTGCTGGGTCTTGATATTTTGATGAAAGGCGAAAACGGTCCATCAGATATAAAATGGTCAGAAGGAATTGTGCTGTTAGTTCCTATTCNGGCTACAATGGTTCGCGGTCAGGCTTTCCGTATTATGACCTGACTACCCCGCAAAGACAGGGCATTCCCTTATCCACCACCTGGGGACGCGCCCGGCAGCTCTGTAGCCAAAGCCCCTGAAAACCTATTCAGGTGCCGGGCTGATATTGAAGATGAAGTCTTGCTGGGTCTTGATATTTTGATGAAAGGCGAAAACGGTCCATCAGATATAAAATGGTCAGAAGGAATTGTGCTGTTAGTTCCTATTCCTTGTGTTCAAATTGGCAATAAACAGCTGCGCCAAGTCGCATGATACGCCCGTCGTCATCCTTCGTAGCTTTAAGTGATTTAGGTAAGGGGTTCTCAATTCAGAAGCACCTATAACTGCCTAATTAAGCTTGATATCTCTTTAACAAAAAGTTTAAAGTGAGCTGATCAAAGTACTTATCAGTTAGAGCGTGACATGTAATAAATTGCCTTAAAATTGACAACAAAGTCACATAACTCTTGCAAGAAAAATCGAAATTTCACGAAAAAGTATACAGATCGTAAGGTAATCATATCCAATACTTCTTCAAAGTTTGAAGTGAATTGGCCAAAGAGTTGTCAAGCTAGAGTGTGACATGTAAAAAATTGCCTTAAAATTAACCAATAAAATCCCATAAATCTTGCAAGAAAAATTGAAATTTCGCAAAAAAGTATACAGGTCTTGAGGCTATCATATCCAATACCTCTACAAAGTTTGAAATGAATTGGCCCAAGGGTTGTCAAGTTAGAGTGCAACATGTAAAAAATCGCCTTAAAATTGACGAATAAAGTTCCATAACTCTTGCAAGAAAAATCGAAATTTCACGAAAAAGTATACATATCGTGAAGCTATCATATTTAATATCTCTACAAAGTTTGAAGTGAATTGGCCAAAGGGTTGTCAAGTTAGAGCACGACATATGAAACGGACGGGCAGACGGACAATCGGACATTGGTATACCATAATACGTCCGTCATTAGACGGTCGTACAAAAATGAAAC
>MJUU01065721.1:683-18436 GCA_002080025.1 Modiolus philippinarum
ATTTGGGCCCGTTAACTTCAGGAGATTATCTTTTTTCCCACATACACTTTGCAGGAAAATTTGCTGAGCACAGAGTGAGGGCTAGACTATTTTTCCAACAAACGTGAATCGTGGTCATTTTTGTTCTCTAAAAATTACAGACCCCTGTTCTCGAAACCGTTCAAGCTTCAAGCGCATTTTTCAGGGACAGTATTTAAAGTGCCACAGCCAGTTCGTTTAATTTTGCAAACATGCATTCACATGCACAAAGTAACTATGCATTCTATATACCTGATTTATAACGTGCATTTTCTTCTCACGCCTTGGAATGTAGGTCAACCCAGAGGTGTTATGAAATGCTGACCACGTGACTTATATTTGTAATGGGCGATTTGACAAAATGGAAATTCTTGTTTGTCGACATTTCTGTAAATATAACTTGCATCAAGCCATAAAAATGCTAAATGGTAGCACGATAATTTGAAGAAAACTGCATGTAAATTGAGAAAAATATTTTTTCTTGCAACACTTGCCGATCTCTATGAACGACGAAATGTGTACATAGGCTTCTCTGATATTCTCTGTGTTAAATTTTGAGGTCCACGACGGGGATATTTTGCAACGCTGACAAAGAAATTTATAATATATTTAGATAACTAATTGACAGTCGTGTATAGAAATATAAAAGTGCCGAACACAGGATTAAGTGAGTTGTGGAACTTATTTGGCAACGAGTTTAATCCACTGCGTTGATCGACACGAGTGATATTTTTATTGATATAGATCTCCTACCACAAAACCGAGATTTAAGATGCTTATTATTTTTTTTTACGGTAATCAATGCTCAAATTGTTAACTTGACAAGTACATTAACGAGATTTTGTGACGTCACTTCCTCCAGTGACTAGAAATCCTTTATTTTCAGCAATATTACATTTATTTAACTAAGAAATCTCGATAAATGTATATCTATTTAATAATCATTCTTTATTCCCAACAAGAGTACTCTCGTGGGATGGCTAGATTTTCTGCTCCTGTCCACCTCTTCCCCTTTCCATGAGCAATCAAAACTAATTTATTTGTATTATAAATTTTTGAGTTAAATTGGCAATGTGTCCTTGTCCTTATATTACCTGGGTGTACAACTCGTAAGTTATCAATCGAACAAAAACATTTTGACGACGTGTTTGAAAAGCAAATATTGAGTAATGTATACTACGTTATACACAAAACTATTTATAAATACAATGTATGTATTCTTAAGTCGGAAAAGAAGTTCAATGTCATGCGTAGGCATTTCATAATGGTTACACAAAACTCCTCTCTGATAATTGAAAACAGAAATAGCACAGAAAACTCGTCATAATATGGTATCGATAAATAGAGTGTCAAATGCAATAGCTTATTCGCCCTTTAAAAAACAAAATATTGAAATGTCAATGACACTATTGAAACTACATATAAATTTTAACAATCCTCTCCATTTTAATGCAATCACAAAATAGATGATGCTAAGGCGATTTCTGAAATCACCCAAAACCTCGATAGTTAATAATGGTAAAGATGAACATATAAAAAATTTTATATTTTTTTCGAACAAGTCCAAAGTAAAAATAAAAAATTGCAGTGATGAAAATGTGTTGACCTTCTTCTATTTATCAATCAAATAATTTCATATTTTCTTTTTATTTATTGACACAAGATTTACGTGAATTGCGTCAATGATCATGAGAAAAAAGTGTTAATTATAGATTGTTAGTTGATCAGAGTAATCATGTTACAGAAAATCTTGTAAAATCGAACTTACAAAATGTACATTGCACTCTTTTACGTCCGCGTTCCAATACGACGGCGTGAAATTATTTGGTCATTTCCTTAACGATTTTAAACAATACAAATATTTTATGGGTTTGTTATCATCCTTTTGCTGACAACTTGAAACCCAAAAAGACTTACAACTCGATGGTCACTAATCACGCGTTTTTCGAGCCAAGCTAAAGGGTTCGGTGCTTAACTTACAACCTTCATTTGGTTTGGAACCTTCTGTCAGATACAATTGTCGATATCCACATATTAAGGATGATAATATATTCATTCATGGTCAAACCTTTTTTTTTTGGTTAAACCTGTCCTGCCAGCGGAAAATTGAAGACGAGTTCAAAATATATAGCCACTTATATTTCAAATATAACATCAACAACCTATAATTTTCGTCTGCTCACCAAAACAACACATTTAACATATTTATCTAAAATCCTATTTATTTTATCAAAAGAGGCTCCGGCTACGGAGCTACCGGACGCGTCCCCAGTTGGTGGATAGGGGAATGTCCCGTCTTCGCGTAAAAGTCAGGTCATAATACGGAGAGCCTGACCGCGATCGATTGTAGCCAAACTTTGAGGATAAACACCACGCTCCATCCAGTATAAAGACCCCTTCTATATTTCTCCAAGAAAAACAGACGCACTGGCTATCGTATAGTAGGTTAAATTTCCTGTCCCTACCCATTTCTTCCCTTTTCCAGGGGCAATCAAACCTCGTTGCCCTTTTTTATTTCTTTCTTCTTTAATGACATTTATGGAGATTTAAAATTGTGATTTAAATCCATTTATCCGTAGTGATCAGGGTTTTTGGTTGGATGTCGCAATCAAAGTTGTTTTGGTATTTGGTGAAACCTATATCGAAGATTCCAAGAAGAAAGAAAGTGGTTAGATAGATAAAACTTTATTTGGATTCGACATATTTACAACATGATCAGCTCTAAGGAGCTTTTTACCGAATACATAAAACAACAAAGCATGCACATATAAGATAAGTTTACATACATAAAAGACATATATATATAAGAAAGGCAACAATATCTTAAAAGACAGTCACAATACTTAAGACAATGATCACCATAGATAACAGGAAAGTTAAAAGATAATTCACATAAATAAAAGCACAGTATTAATAGCAATAGGAATTTAAAATTTTCAAAAATCCATCGTAGTCATGAAAAATTATTCTCAAAACATATTATTTTGTGCTGATAGGTCTTAAAAGGGAACGATGGTTATAGATTTCACAAGTTTTTTCAGAAACAAACAGGAGTAAGCAAAACGTTTCAGACGTGTCAGAATCACGCCATCGTCACAGCTTTTTGTCAATACAATTCATTGAACGATTTTTTTTTATTAAAAAACTGAAGTTTAATAAATTTAATTCAATAAATTCATACACACATACAAACACAACAACAACAACAACAAATAAATACAAACGTAAATAGATAAATAAATGAATGTGGAACAAGCCATGCGGGTTGAATTCAATTTTATTGTCGAGCAGAGACGGCGTTTTATTTGGGCTACAAAAACGCGTCCGTTTATTCGGGATCAATTTGTTGTAAGCTGATCAATTAAGAAGTTGAACTCAAGTTTGATATATAGTACACGTTTTGTATATTGATTTAAAAAGAGGTTCACTTGGTATGTCATACTCAATAGTATTTAATGTAGATATTTGTGTTTCAGATAATGTTGAGAAGATCCACAAGAAAGCGACAAACTCCGGCTCACCTCAGTCAATGGTAAAGTCAGGGGCAGCGGCTGCAAAGAAAAAAGTAATGGCAGACCGGCTATATATAAGAAAAAGAAGATTTTCCTCATTCGATATTATATCGATGCCCGCAATACTCCAAAATTCTGTAATTTTACCTAAAATATGTAAGAAAAGGCATATTTTCTTCATTCGATAATATATCAATGCCCGCAATACTTCAACTTGCTGTAATTTAACCTAAAATATATAAGAAAAGGCAGATTTTCTTAATTCGATATTATATCGATGCCCGCAATACTTCAACTTGCTGTAATTTAACCTAAAATATATAACAAAAGGCAGTTTTTCTTCATTTGATATTGTATCAATGCCAGCAATACTTCAACTTGCTGCAATTTAACAAAAAATATATAAGAAAAGGCAGATTTTCTTCATTCGATATTATGTTGATGCCCGCAATACTTCAACTTGCTGCAAATTAACCTAAAATATATATGAAAAGGTAGATTTTCTTCATTCGATATTATATAGATGAACGCAATACTTCAACTTGCTGTAATTTAATCTAACATATATAGGAAAAAGCAAATTTCTTCGTTCGATATTATATCTATGCCCACAATACTTCAACTTGCTGTAATTTAACCTAAAATATATAAGAAAAGGCAGATTTTCTTCATGAATTGTATATAAACCCAAAACATGTGATACTTTATATGTTAATATGTTAATATATTTAAATTGTAAAGATGCGGTTGTAAAAATCTATATTATCATTAAAAAAATAGAAATAAGGAACGACCAATTGATTTTCAGGGGTGGGGATTGGGAGGTTTTGTAAATAAATAATTTACAAAATCTTGGTCCCAGCTGGGACTTATATTAGTCCCAGGTCCCAGAGAAACAAAATATATTTTAATGCTACATTTCGTGGAAATAAATTATTTATTTGTTCGAAATTGTCATGAAAATAAATAATTTTTCTAGGCAAAGAAAACGGGCAAATATATCTATAAAATGTGGACTTTTGAATAAAAGCAGTAAACGCACGTTACACGATACACGCATCTCAAGACAGGCATACACTTAACACGATGAGTGCACACGATGCACACGATGAGCGCTAATCTTGGAAGGATGAACGTTCCATTGCTGTAACATTGTCAGGGCTCTATGACAGGTCAGAGCTGTCAGGATTCTATGACAGGTCAGAGCAGTCAGGATTCTATGACAGGTCAGAGCAGCAAGGGCTCTACGACCAGAACAGGTCAAAACAGTCAGGATTCTATGACCAGAACAGGTCAGAGCAGTCAGGGCTCTACGACCAGAACAGGTCAAAGCAGTCAGGATTCTATGACCAGAACTGGTCAGAGCAGTCAGGGCTCTAGAACAGTTCTAAAGTTAACTTAGAGTAGCTTTTATGACTGCTCTATGACTGGTCTAAGTTAACTTGAAAACGGTCCTAAGTTAACTTAGAAGAGCTTTTATGACTGGTTCAAGTTAACTTGGCGAGAGGTTATGTCTGCACCCTACTGTAGACATGTATCTCAAAGCAACAAAGAGAAAAATGTGATGGGTCAATATATTGACTTGGCATTGTTATTGCAAAATTCAAATTCAATAGAGGCTAAAAATCAGCAAAACAATTGCTATTATGCAAGGGCAGCTAGTTCTACGACAAAAACACCAGCCAAAAATTAACAAATATAGAAGTATGGACAGATACCTTCTTGATTTTTCTAAGCATTTATTCTTCAGCTCACGCACAAAAAACAGGGCTTGTTGAAATACGTGAACACAACAAGACTGGGGACAAAACTTTTTGGTTCTTATAATTTTGGTTGGAAGCAATATGACGAGCAATTTAGACTGAAAATGGGCCAGAATCCTAGCGCAAATTGGACAAATATCGATTTAGTGCTATGGGTTTTATATATCAACCCCAATAATGTCAGTCAAAACATTACAAGCAATGTGATAAACAAATGTTAAGCTTTACATTACAGTGGTTTTTGCAATAAGCAAAATTGTACATATAGTCATTGTTGTATCGGATGTTTTGGTGGTCATCCCTTGTCTTTTACTTGGCAAAGTAATAATAGGCTTGAGTTCAACCGACCTATGACACAGTTTCAAGGTATGGCTCGTTCACAATTAAGGTTACAGCAAGTACAATGCAATGATCACCAGTTTAATTTCAGATTTCCAGAGGCAGATACAAGAACACTATATCCAGGACCGGCTGTGGCACAAAGGCAGTACCCCAATTAAATTAGATATTCTGGAAAAATACATAGCAGAATACACAAGGGGGTGCAGAACTTTTATAGTCAGGATTCAGACATTGCTTTAGACTTCAGTATACCGGGCCCCGAGTATTTATATGGTCTAAAAATATTATTTCTGTAGAAACACATAAAGCTGAAACGTAGATTAAATTGGACAAAGAAATTAAATTGGGCAGAATTTTGGGCCCTTTTTCCTACGTACGAATATCTCTTATAAAATTATTTCAAAAACCTGATATTGGATGGAGGTTAATAACACACCTGTCATGTCCAAATCAGTTTAGCGTAAATCATTTCATAGACAAAGAATTTTGTGCTGTTAAATATTCTTCATTTGACAATGTAGTAAATATGAGATCTGAATTTGGGAAATCGGCAAAAATTGCCAAGTTAGACATTAGTCAAGCCTGTGAATCCAGCTGATTTCGACCTGCTTGGGATAATGTTTGATGGTAAATATTATATTGACAAATGCTTACCAATGGGCTGTGCCATATCTTATATCTTTTGGCGTGGTCAGAATTCCTGGTTGTAAACTGTTAAAATTAAAGTCTTATATTGAAGAAATTCTATTAAGAAAAAGGTTAAGTTTAGGTTTCTGGAGTCAGCAGTGGGGTTAATGTCATTTTGTGCAAGGGCGATCCCATCAGCAAGGGCATATTTACGGTGGTTTTACGACCTGTTGTCTGCGGTTAAGTTAAAAAAATATTATTTAATAAGAATTACACAGGAGGTTAATGATGCATTAATTCTATCAAAGTTTTTGGCTGATTTTAACTGGGTATGTTATATTCCTGAAAAACTGTGGTTAAATAATGAATCTATGGAATTATTTACTGACAGTGCCGGTAATGTAAATCTAGGTTGTGGTGCATATTTTGCAGGTCATTAGACACAATTTAAATGGCCAGATGTAGTGTCTGGTGAGGAAATCATGCGAGATATTACTTTATTGGAGCTTGTACCAATTATATTGGCATTGTTTACTTGGGAACCAAATTTTACAAACAAGAAAATTTTGTTCAGAGTAGATAATGTGGCTTTGGTTTCTATTATAAATAGGAGAACCTCCAAATCAAAATCTGTGATGAAGTTACTTCGCCTATCAGTGTTATGTACATTGCGCAATAGTATGCAGTTCAAGGCAGTTCATATTGAAGAGCCATATAATGTGAAAGCAGATTCAGATGAGTCGACTTTGGGAAGTAGCACCTAATGCAGACCAACATCCTGCAGAAGTCCCTACAGAATTCTTGGACATCATTTCCAGCCTGAAATAAATTTTTATTAAATAATTCACTAGCTCCCAGTACAGTCAAAACATTTCATAAAGGGTTGGGATTGTTTGTTATTTTAGGAGGGAATTTGGCTTAAAAATACTTGGCCTGCTCATTTACAAGAGAATAATTTTTTCATTTCTTATTTATTTAAAAGTGGACGTTCTTATTCTATAGGCCTTACAGGATTAATTTTTTATAATAAGATAAATAATTTTGAAGACAATACACAGAGATTTGTAGTTAGAAAAATGAGTGAGGGTATGGAAAGTTCAAGGCCTTGCAAAGCCACCAGATTGCCAATTTCAAGAGAACTTTTAAATAGCATATTGTCAATTTTGCCATGTATACATTTGTACGTAGTTCAGTTTGAGTGTATGTTGTTTAAATCAGCTTTCTCTCTGGCCTACATTTATTGAATCAGTGACTTGTTCTCGTCCTGATATAGCTGCAATATTGCTCACTGGACTATCAATCAATCTATATTTTACCAACTCGAACGGCGAGCAATACGTTACATCCGATTAAGTTTGATATCTTAGATTAACGATTAAGGTTGTCTTAATAGTGCTGTACATAATGCGCAAGATAAAATGAAGAATATCCATCTTTGCCTTCTTAGAAACTTTTTTATGAACTGATAAGTGTATGCATCTCTGTTTTATTGATAGGAATTATTTTCAAGTTGTTTTTTTTTTTGTTTTGTTTTGTTTTGTTTTGTTTTTTTGAATTGACACGTCGTGAACCCAAATGTAAGGTACAAATGCATTCAGTTTGTCCCAAGTTCGTTTTACTCTATTATAATGATCAAATCATACAAGTGTGACTATCTCAGTCAGTAGAAATACTCAATGGTTTAACTGACAATATTTCATGTAAAAGTGTATTTCATTTTATACTTAGATGAGTCAGTAATGGTGTTTCTATGTTTAATTTTCAATGTTTGTTATTTTTATAATTACATAAAAGCAATTTGCTATTATATTTAAGTTCAAACCTTTTCAAAATCTTGTAACTGAATTGTTATTATTAGTTTGTTCTATAATTAGACTGTGAACTTTTTAGATCTCCAATATAATCTTTATATAATCTTTATTTTATCATTTAAGTTTATTATATTCATGACATTGTGGTAAATCGTGAAATATAATTCTCCAACATATGAGTTTTTTTTAATATGACAATGATTGACAGAAAAGCATATTTATTTTTTGATAAATGAACGTACAAAATTGTTCAGAAATGACATGGAGATAATCATTGATAATAATCAATTACATGGTCTAGAAAACCAATGATAAGAATATGGTTTAGCTCATTATATACAAGCTAGATTGATTGACTGATTGATAAAGCAGTGTCCGACCAGGAACAACAGAATTCAAAAAGTGGTTCTCAACACTTGGAAATGAAGAACAACATAAAAACATTGTCCCGTTGTTTAGTTTAACCATGTATTTGTAGAGACTAGGGACTTTGTCTCATTTGCATTTACTCCATTCCCTTCATGGTAAATCTCAAGAACCTGTATCGCTCAGCTGGAGGGACCATGGTCTCGAGATAATACGATGAGCAGAGCGATATGAGTCAATGTAAAGTAAGTGAGAACCGAACCGTCAGTCAAAAGAACGAACAATCCATGGACAAAGGCAACTTCGGAAACAAGGACACGACATGAGTGCAGGACAAAAAAAAATAGAAAAATGAAGACATACGAGATGAACAACACAGCCCTAACAACCCCTCATGTGTGAAATCAGGTGTACCGGTAGAGAAAGCATCTCAAGCTTCTTATAAGACACCCGCCGTGTTGAACATGTCAACTCCGAATATAAAGTCAAATCCGGTAGAGGAAAAAACAAACTTAAGTTGTAAAGGGAAAGATCTGTTGTAATCCGGGAAACAGATATCTCATAGCGATCCACAAGGTCGTGATGTCGACCGTAAAACTTCTGTAGTGATGACTTTAAGTTTTTGGTAACATACCCTTGCGTAAGTAGTATATTTGTAAGCAACTGAGCTCTATCAAGCACAGAAAGTCACTGTATTGATCACAAGCCCTTGAGAAACGAATTAGTTGTGAGATGTAAACTCCGTATGCTGGTGCTTTTGGAATGTTGCTACAAAGAAAAGGGGAGTTGACTATTGGAAAAGTGAAATCATCGCGTCTGTCATACAGCATAGTTTGTAGTGTAAATCTGTTGTCAATTTCAAGATGAAGGCACAGGAACAAGGCCGATGTGGAAGTTTCTGGAGTAAGATAAAGAAAATCACCAAAGCGAGGGTTGATAAAATATCATATATATAACGGAAGCAGAAATCAAAGGACTGGGCAAGTTTTTTTTGTCTTTATTTTAAAGAAGCCCTTCAATAAATTCAGCCTCATTGAAACAGGTCGGCTAAAATTGGTGCACAGTTTGTGCCTATTGGAATTCCGATGGTTTGTTGAAAAACAAGTCCTCCAAACTGGACAAATACATTGTCGATCAGAAACTTGAACATTTTAATCACGTCTCTCTCTGTGTATTTTTTCTGTGATTCTGGGTCGTATTTCACAAAGTATGTTTGTTCTCTGCCTATATAAAATAGTGCTGCCAATGACTCAGCACCTTAAATTAACACAATTATAACTGACCACCGAATTTAATGTACAATTTACCAAGTTTTGGGTGTAAATAGTCTGCAAATCCGAAATATTTCTGAATAATTTATCATAGGAACTATGTTTTCTGTTAGAGGTTAAAAGTTATACGAAGTTCAACCAACATTTTTTTATCATGATTTGTCTTTTTAACGTATGACAAAATATAATGTTATATGATTTACTAAAAATCTAAAAAAGAGAGCAATGAACGAATGATCCCATTAAAAAGAAAGAACAATATGTAAAATAACACTATTTTTCGAATTTATATAATTTCCAGTATCATGCAGGCTCGTTATGAAACCAGGATCACGCACCATATTTAAAATAATAAATATCTTTGACATTGTCGGTACACTTCAAAGGTAAAAACACCTTGGTTGCCTATGTGCTGAACTTCTATAGTCTTGCAATTACTAATGAATCACTATATGGCGTATGAATTATCTGGACTCTCTAATGTGAAAAAAATAACAAAATACAGAAGTTGTGTTGGTATTTCGACAACTGATGTGTCTTCAGTGCAGATTAAACCAAAACGTTTGTAAGTTCAAATATATATATTATGTAAGATCTGAAAAAGAACAAATCACCTCATGAATCTTATAAGTAAAGTCAAAATTAGCTAAGGACACAACCATGCACAAGGGAGATACTTCTTAGATTTAAGCATTTAAATTTAGATATTAAAAGTTACCAAATAAAATCGGTTTTCGGGCCAGCACGGAAGTACTGGCTACTGGGTTGGTGAATACCCTGGTGGACTAACAGTTAACCAGCAAAGGCATCGGTTCAGTAGTAATAAATAAGTAACAAAATACCGAAGGTAATTGTGAATTTACTTTCTGCATATGGCCATTTCTACAGCTTAAAATATTTTGGCATTCTGCTCCAAATTAGAAAATATTTGAACACATTGCATGCACCGTGCTATAGCACGAGGAGAATGATTCGCAGTCGCAGTAAAAATGAATTCTGTAGATGGCTACTTTTAAACATTTAGAAAAACGAAGTATCAAAGTGAGGCTGAAAGGCTGATAGTGGGCATATTACCTGAAAGGCCTCAAAGAGAGAGCTTTGTACGAGATAGTTAATCCTTAGCTTTAAAGTTGTCAATTTTCTGTTTAGGCCAGGATTGAAGTACTTGACGACCAGTAAAACCAGCTCTTCTAAATACATGTACATGTAACTTAATGGGAACTCGTACCTTACGTAGTGGTATTCTTGTGGAATATGAGACATTTTAGATTCAAAAATTCTTTCTAAATAATGTGATTTAACCTTTCTTGAAGGACCAACATTGTAAAATGCTTTTCCCATATTTATTTGAATTTATGTAATCGTTGGGATTCCCACAATTGCAGCATTTTTCTGTTCTATCAATGTTGAATGAAAGATGCTTCTATTTTTTCACAATCTCCTGTATTATTCAAACTGTAGCTTGTTAAAACTAACCCCGAATTTTGAAAAGATTTATAATTAGCTTCATTTTATCTTTTATAATTCGTTAGATTTCACTGAAATTCTAATATTTATTGGCTAGAACTGCTGATCAAGACAAAGTGTGTTTTTCTATATTTGTTTGCTATAAGAGATAAAAAAATAATTTTGCGACTGGAGGCGACTTGTGTTGCCATCATTGTTAGTGCCAATATCCTTGCCTTTGACACATACATGCCCATTAAATTTAAAAAGACAATATTTACGAAGTGTTTGTGCTTCAAGGAATTGTATTATTTTGATATTCATCGTCTTTCAAAATAAAACACAAACCAGAACAGTTGTATAAAGAAATACCGGAGAAATACGGGGTGACCACATGGTTTAAAGCAAGACGTATAATAGAAAAACTTGATACAGGCAATTACTTTTTTAGCTCATTAGCGATTTTTCAAAATGTAATTCTGTATTGTATATTTTCTTCCAGGTCACTCTCTTAAGCTACAGTTCGCCTTGTGCTTATTCTCCTTACTGTACAATACGGTAGCATATAAATTACTTTGTGTGGCGGCATTCCTTGTCGAAAGACATTGAATCATCTCTGCTATACACACAGCTGATCTGCACGAGCACCTATACATACTGTACTGCGTTACAACCCTAGATTAAACCTACGAGGAGGTATCACCCGGTCACTGCAAGCTATATTTTTATATAGCCTAGGTAGCCGCGTGGTCTAAGGCGCTGGACGTAGTGCAGGCGGTGTTGCCATAGATGTCACAGCAGTGATGGTTCGAATCCCGGAGAGGGAACTACCAATGTGCAGATCTAACAACGTTTGGCTGATTATCAGACGTATATATATATAGTTTGACAGTAATTGAAAATATGTGCCGATTTATGTTGTCGTTCAGGGTTAATTTCAGTTGTTTTGATAATTGAGAAAGAAATGCTAATGTTAAGAGAAATAACAAAAGTCCAATACCTAAAGGAAATGAAGCTGGATTTAAAATATCTCGTCACTAAATGCTTCAACAAGATATATTTCGTAATGAATACGAATAACTAAATGTTTATATATTGGTCAAATTTGATATTGGAGATTGTGTGATTATAAATCCCTTTTGCGGTATATATTTAACAAGCATATCCAGTTTTAAAAGCTTTTTTACATTAATTTAATTCATGCATCCCCTTATTATTCATTAAAATATAAAACTTTGTACTTTTCCTGATTTAATATTATCTGTCCAGACACATACTTAAGTTTTCGAAATGCTGATCAAGTGCAACTAAGTTTATTTCAGTAATTCTTCGTGATTTAAAAACAACCAGCTAAGTGGCACAAATGTGGTATTTAAGACGAAATGTGCAACAAATGTCAATATAACAGTTTACGACTTCATTTTCCGTATATTTTGGTATTATTATAACATGAACAAACTGATAATTTTATATGTCCGTCGAAAGATTGACGTATTATCAGTTACCTACATATCCTGAAGCACTTCTGTGCAGCCTGAGGCGTAGTGGAATGCTGTTTATTCGGGCTGAAGGGCGGTAGAAACGTGGTTAACGGATTAACCCCAAATTTGCCTTTTATTGCACCGAAAAAGCATATCAGTGGAAATAAGGCTGTATTTAAGCAAGCCGGGGAAAGCCATAATACCCTCCGCTCGTCCGTTAACTTTTTGGTTTCTGTAGTTTTTTCTGTTATCGCTTGACATTGATTTTATATTTAATATATGAGTGTGTCTAGGTGAGATACAGATCAAGTTCCAATTTGATTAAATGCAGAGTTAAGGGCACAGCAGTTTATTGTAGATTGCAGTATGGACGTCTTATTAATTTTGGAAAGGAGTCCTTTTTTTTTTCTTTTTTTTTTTTGACTACTTTTGGATTATGGCTTTCCATATAATTTCATTTTAATGCTGCTGATGAAAGGTTACTCCATGNCCGCTCGTCCGTTAACTTTTTGGTTTCTGTAGTTTTTTCTGTTATCGCTTGACATTGATTTTATATTTAATATATGAGTGTGTCTAGGTGAGATACAGATCAAGTTCCAATTTGATTTAATGCAGAGTTAAGGGCACAGCAGTTTATTGTAGATTGCAGTATGGACGTCTTATTAATTTTGGAAAGGAGTCCTTTTTTTTCTTTTTTTTTGACTACTTTTGGATTATGGCTTTCCATATAATTTCATTTTAATGCTGCTGATGAAAGGTTACTCCATGAAATACGTGTACAACTGTTTTTATGCAACTTTGGTATATTTTGTATTTTATTGTTCGGTGAGGTAAAAAGTATTGAGAAGCACAAATCTAAATGTTAGAGAGCCGACTTTGAGCAAATAGTCATACGTCTAGTATCAGTAAAAGCCTAATCCTTTTAGCAAAAAAAAAAGAAAAACAGGAAACGCCTACAATGGCCTAAAATAACAATCACAAGCCACAATCAACAAAGGAGCTGCAAAATGAAAGACGAAGTGAACAACGATATGAAGCCAGATTTGGTACCGGTACTAGCAAAAACAAGCGATAAGTTTTACCTGTATATGGGTACCCAAACCTCTCCTTTCTCTATTCCGTTTCGATATTATAGTATAATATAACCCCAGATGCTTTGATTTGGGTGGTTTTTTATCTTTAGATGTTGTCTCCTCGAAATTTACCCTATTGCCTTTCCTTTTCACAAATAAAAACCAGTACAGGTAGACTACGAACTCGGGAAAGATAAGCATGTACAATGTAATTTAGAAAGATCATGGGTCAAGGAGTGCTGGCTGCTATCCTGCCGACTAGCTTAAGGAGTCTAGTCACTGTTAGCCTAGCAAGATTTTACCTTTTTGTGTATGAATTTAATAACTATATTTCAATTATTTGAAAAGTATTACATGAGTAATTGCTACCTGACTGACTTTACATAGACTCTGCAGTTATAACAGGCAGAAGAAACTTGGATCATATTTGTGTTTTTTGCCAGGACTAATGTTTACAGTCCGATAGTGCGCTAGCAATTTTTGTCAGTTCTGAAGCCGAACAATTATTAAACAGTTATATTTAATATGCAGGATAAGTAAAGGATTCATAATTTCACTATAATTATGCTGTAACGGTCACGACTTCTGTTTTCTTTGAGGATGAAAGCAAATTTGAAACTGATTTTATCGAACCGAAATCAATAAAATACAAGTTCAATAGTGTATATTTTTAAAACTTTGAGTTGGTATTACTCCCCTTTGGGTCGTTGTCTCTTTGACACATTCCCCGTTTCCCTTCCTTTTTCTATATATTAATTTATCTTAATGTATTTTACTTAACATGTTTAAAACTGCATAGTCAATACAAATGAAAACGTATTTCTTTATGACCTCAAGTATGCCAATATGATTTTTTCCAATGCGAGGTCATATTGGCCTAGTCTAATATGGGTCCTCATATCTCCCCTAATTTATCTTCTTTCGTTATAAATCAAGCCGGTAGTTGTCGTTTGATGCCTAACTATGAGAGAAAGTCAAGTCTACTGAACTCAAGTGTCAAATAATGCTGAAAACAAATTGTTGTAGTTCATGGAAACCAAGTTAATCAATAAAGTATCATTGTGTATTGTTTTTTTTTCATATTGTCATGCTGTGTTACATATTTACTCTGAATCTGTTTGACCCTTTTCTTAATAGTGCAAATAGTCAGTTTACACATGGTGCTGCCTCGAAAACCTCACTGTGTTTGAAGTTAAGGAGAGGACTAAATTTACCAATTATATTTCCGCGATACATCTTTACTTTAATTCATTTTTCCGACAAGCATAAAAGCTAAGATTAGTTATTCTCTAATTTCTAGCAAATTTAAACACCTCCTTGCCAATGTGTTAAACAATTGATAACTAACATGTGGATAGATTTGTGCTCAGTTGTTGATTGGTCAAAGATGAAAATGTCTCGTGTCGATTTTAAGAAACACTGCTACCAAATGTCGAGGAAATTTAAACCTGTTTGGCAAAATTGTTTTTGCACTTTTATGACTTAAATTACTCAATCTTTACTTAAAATATATTTAAGTCAACTTAATGAAGTGCGCAGATACAGATAGCAACGATGGTAGCAATAGAGTGGCGGTATAGTTCGAGAATGGAGATCTTTTTTCTAAAATAAATTGAGTAAGAATTAGAGAAACAATCTCTAACATTGTGTTACCGTTTATTACGATGAATTTTATACTATAAAGTATCGGTAATCCTCGAACTTAAAAATATGAAAATTTAGCCATCTGGATGCAAGAAATGTACTTAGTAAACTGGAAACAATGTTTGAGATTGAATGTGCCCGTATTATATGCTATGTCAAAAGTGATAAAAGCATTTTCCATTACGACCTATTTATATAGGAAGTGCTTGTCGTTTCTCAACGACATCAGATTGTAAAAGTACATTTGTACTTGTTAGAGCCAGAAATGTTCCAACACCAGAACATTGTAAAAAATACTATAAAACGTGATAAAATTCCATACGTATAAGATACATATTAGAACATTAACGCTAGAGTACTTTAACTAGTGAATTCAAACTGCTTGAAAAGGCAATGTCTGTAGTTTTCTATTTGCACGTCAAATAATGCCATTTATTTGTTGGACTTACTTGTCATTTCTAGGCTCTACTGAATTATATGTAATAAAGTGTTGTAACAGAGGCAGCATGAAATTTGAATTCTTGATGTCTTGGTCATTTCCTGCACTAATTTGTATCATAACGCTCGTAAAACAGCATCAAACTCTTAGAGGTTTCACAGATCGCATATCTTTTGGCATGAGGACTATTGAAAAGGAATGCGAAAAAATCAAAACAGCTATTATAAAAATTACTTGTCAAGATTAAAACAGCAAAAAGAATGGTTTGTTGTGTGGCGCTTCTTTCTTATCAAAATAAATCAATTTGCTTAAAGTTTCTCATATGGTAAATGTAAAATAAATATTCAAGATAAATAACCGAATATTATCAAATACAATTAATCCTATATCCTTTCAAATTTTGATTAGTTCTAATGGCAACGCATATGACAATAATGATACATTGTGTGATAGTTCTGACTTGCAAGCGTGAGGTCAGACATTCTTAAAATGGATAGATTTATACACAAATTCGTCATTCCTTTTGTAATGGAGAGATGGGCTTAATATTAGATATTCACAAAATATTGTATGTAAATTTAAGGTTTATGCGGTATGTATATCCCTGAATTTTTGCTTTGGTTTAAAGAAGAAATTTGTTCCTTCACGACTCGGGAAATGTTACCGTCCTGCTCCTTTACTTTATTCTCATATAGAGAATAACACATTCCTAAATCAATATCACATGCTGTATCAGCCGAAGGGAAGATATTGGACTAGCATGTGATACTGATTCAGGCATGTTTGTTCTTATATGTTTTAACAAAATGATTAAAAGCAGGAGATATAAAAAAAACTTGTTTTAAAAGTCTAAACAGTCCATTTTAAGATTGAAAACAACAGTCCATTTGAAGATTGAAAACAACAGTCCATTTGAAGATTGAAAAGAGATTGAATTAGGCTAATGAAAATTTACCATTGTTAATAAAGATGCTTTCATCCTCAAAGAAACAGAACTTTACTTCCATCATGCTAATGCAGCAATTACATGAACACACACGATTTGATGAACTTTTAGGAAATATTCTGTAAATAGTTTATCCATCATCGGTCCCCTCCATCATCCCCTCATTCACGAATTTTATATCGGATGCAATATTTTAGCCTGCATTTGTAGTTCTTGAGACCTTTTCAGTTTTTGTTAATATTCTCATTATGTTTAACTAGAAAAAAAGAGTTTATGTTTTCTTCTTTTTTTTTAAATCTTGACGTCTATAGGGATCACTACAGACGCATTTCTCACTAACTTTTTTATTCTAAATATTTGAACCAATGTGTGGGTACTTATTTTACTCATCAGAATATACTGTATCAGAAAATGTATATTTAAACAAAAATGAGTTTTCGAAAATTTCATGGCAGGTATAGAGGTAAACTATATATAGAGAGAGACGTTCCTAATAATAGGTGATTAAATTGAATATCAGGTATTTGCAATAATTAAATACCGAAGTTACTGTGAATTTTGATTCTGCATATGCGCATTTCGACAAGTTATGTCTCTTCAGTGCAGATAAAATCTAAACGTTTGGAAGACCATTAAGTAAAAGATGTTTAAAAACTGATAGAGAACAAATTACCAAATATGATCTAAATAGAAAGCCAAAATCAGCTAAGGACAGAGCTTTGCATGAGGGAGATACTCCTTAGTTTCAACAAAATTTACAAAAAATAGATATTGTAAGATTTCAAATATAATCGGCTTTCGGTTCAGCACCAAAGTACTGACAACTGGGCTGGTGAATACCCTCGGGGACTAACAGTCCACTAGCAGAGGCATCGACCTAGTGGTAACAAATAACTAAATACCGAAGTTACTGTGAATTTTGATTCTGCATATGCGCATATAACTGTATTTTGTTCAAAACATATGATAAATTTATATTAATACTTGGCCTTTTCCATATCAGCTCACGATTAT
>MJUU01065722.1:7182-24690 GCA_002080025.1 Modiolus philippinarum
GACATAAAGTAAACTAACTAGAAAACAGACAAAACACACAGACTTAGAACAGACGCAAATTTAACCAGCTGCGGCTGGGTTAAACTAGTTTTACTGGGCCTATATGATGAATTAGCTTTTTATTTTGTTAAATCAAGATTTTTTCCTGGCATGTTGTGGAGTACATAAACAGTAAAAGGTCCATCTAGTCAACAAATAGAGGGGTAAAAACGGGACAAGTTTCCTCCCCTTTTGTCTTGCCTGAATATTCTGAAACCACTCAGGCAAATTCAACAAAATTTTACAGGGATGATGTACTAAAGGTCCTTAACAAAGGTTGCTCATTTTGTTCCCATCCGACAAAAAAAAACATGGCGGCCAACGCAGAACTTAGGTTTTACATTGGACCCTATAGGAAAAATCACATTTTCATCTACTCCTCTGAAACAGCTAAAGCAAATTCAACCAAACTTTACAGGAATGATGTACTAAATATCCCCAAAAAATTGCTCATTTCGTCTGGCCGCCAGCACGGAACATAGTTTAACATTGGACCTCACTGGAAAATCACATTTTCATCTTTTCCTCTGAAACCATTGAAGCATATCAACCAAACTTTCAAGAATCACGTACAAAAGGTCCTTAACAAAGATTGCTCATTTAATTCTAATCCGACAAAAAACATGGCCACCAGCGTGGATTTTAAGGTTTAACATTGGACCCTATTGGACAAATCACATTTTCATCTTCTCCTCTGATACCACTGAAGCATATTCAACCAAACTTTACAGGAATGATGTGCTAATTGTCCTTAATAAAGATTGCTTATTTTGTTGCAATCCGATAAAAAACATGGTTGCCAGCACGGAACATAGTTTAACGTTGGACCCTATGGGAGAATCACATTTTCATCTTCTCCTTTGAAACCACTAATAATAGCAAATTAAACCAAACTTTACAGGAATGATGCACTTAAGGTCCTTAACAAATGTTGCTCATTTTGTTCCCATCCGACAAAAAATATGGCGGCCAGCGCAGAACTTGGGTTTTACTTTGGACCCTTTAGGAAAAATCACATTTTCATCTACTCCTCTGAAACAGCTGAAGCAAATTCAACCAAACTTTACAGGTATGATGTACTAAATATCCTAAACAAAAATTGCTCATTTCCGGAGCACCTGATGTCACTCCCGGTTTTTATGGGAGTTCACAATGTCAGTACTTAAGTTTTTCGTGTTGTCTTGTATATCATACTGTAAAATGTTGGTTTTGTCTTCGTCAGTGATGTTTGTGCGACCGATTTGTCCTTGTGATTGTTTCATTACTATAGAGATTTACAAAAAAGTTTTCAAATTTTCATCATGGCACTGTTGAGGGTTAGAGAAGTAACATGTGCCATGAATTTCATTGGCTTTCTGTCTAAGGGTTAGAAAATGACATTAACCAATCCGCTACCAAACAGACCTTTCAAAACACTATATACCTCACTGATAGTGTGACGGGTGTCGCTAGCGGGGCAGGACATGCTTACCTTCCGGAGCACCTGATGTCACTCCCGGTTTTCGTGGGAGTTCACACTATGAGTGCATTTGTTCTGAATGTTATCTTTTTATTTCCGTGCATTGTAGCTGTCTCACGTCCTTGTTTTGTCTTTGTTTTTATCTGTTACCTTTTTTGCATTTCTTTGGACTTCGATATTTGTAGCCATCGCTTCCCTTGTTCCTTCGGTATTCTACTGCCGTTGTTTTTTGTTCCGATTCGATGGAAAAACATGACCACCAGCACGGAACATAGTTTAACATTGGCCCTCATTGGAAAATCACATTTTCATCTTTTCCTCTGAAACCACTGAAGCAAATTCAACCAAACTTTATAGAAATGATGTTATAAAGGCCGTAAACAAAGATTGCTCATTTAATTCTTATTCGACAAAAAACTTGGCGGCCAGTGCAGAACTTAGGTTTAACATTGAACCCTATGGGAAAAACCACATTTTCATATTTACCTCTGAAACATTTGAAGCAAATTCAGCAAACTTTACAGGAATGATTTACTAAAGGTCCTTAACAAAGATTGCTAATTTCGTTTCGATCCGATAAAAAACAGGGCCACCAGCATGGAACATAGTTTAACATTGGACCCTATGTGGAAAATCACATTTTCATCTTCTCCTCTGAAACAAATTCAACCAAACTTTACAGGAATGATGTACTAAGGCTATTTACAAAAATTGTTCCGATAAAAAAAATGGCCGCCAGTGCAGAACATAGGTAACATTGGAGCCCGGTATGAGAAAACCATCCTTTTCATTATCTTCTCTGAAACTATTCAGCTGTTCAGTCAAATTTAGCTAATGTATAGAAAGTCCTTTGCAAAAATTACTCATTTCAATCAGAAAAAAATACGGGTGCTAATGGAGAACATACCTAAACATTATACCCCAGTGTTAATAGACATCATTTTTGGACATGCACGCATGGCATAGAAACATTTTGACAGGTGAGCGATACAGGCTTAGTCTCTGAGCCTTTAGTTTTTAAAATCATCAGTGCTTGAAAAACAGAGTGACTTCAAAAAAGAATTCTCTGACTGCACGACTACAATATGTGTTGGTATATTGGAACATACTGGGTTTTGCAATAAATTATTTAGACGTATAGACAATTTTGGCAATATGTATATAAAATGTAAGACATTGCATTCCTGATTGCATTGCTTGATTTTGTATCTTTATAATACTGAATATTTTACGTCTCTATCGCTACAGTAATTTGTATGAAATCATTTATTTAGGAGTCATCGATTGCTAATTATTTTCACACTTTAAGCTGAAAAATGGAATTACTGTCAGTGACTAAACCCCGGGGACTAAACCACAATCATTAAATTAGCCATTCCTCTCAAATATACAGATTGTCCAAACATTCACTTCATAAAGAATTCCCACGACTTTGAAAACCACAAAGATAAACCACAAAGATAATGTAACAGGTAAAATGTAATACCAGAACTCGCGCCAAAATTGAATAATCACAAAATATCTGTGTAATAATAAATCAGTCAAACTGCAAGGTCAACTTACCAGTGATATTTAATTACATACAGAAGATTGTATAAAAGTCAATCAATTATATGCTTTTTAAAAAATGATCTCCCATGACAAATGCTTTTATTATTTTATTTTTTATTTTTTTTTTTTGCGACTGCTTTTGACCTGTTGTATTCTATGAACTCTTTAACTAACTGTTGAATATTTTTGTTTTTGTTGCTGATAACAACTCAATTTATTTTTGGGTTTTTTTATCAATTAAATATTATCATTATTATTTCCGCTACTGCGAATTATCTGAATTATCTGAATTATCTGAATTTGAAAATATTTCGTTACCAGTAACGAAAATCCAGTTTTAAAAATTTACCCTCATCAAAATTAAAAACGAAGCTAAAAAATTGAGTTAGTATAATGTTATATATGAAAAAGTAAATGTGAAGGAGACTGACTACGTCCCATCCCCATGTTAAAACGACCCAAAACAAAGGATCTAGGGGTCATCGTACGGTCTTCAACACAGTGAGGAACCTAATGTATTCCAGAAATAAACTTTCATATTATTTGTACTTTAAAATTTATATTGTTGTTCATCCTAATTTATTCTTACTGTGAATAGGAAAAGTAAATATCTTCCTCGTTTCAAGGAGGGTAAACAGTCATTGTCTTTTATTCCATCTTATTAGCAAAAACTGATACTTTGAAAAGATATAACATTGCAAACAGAAAACTGTACTCTCTAAAAAAAGAAATAAGGCGTAAAGAATCTTAAGTGGATTTTCTTTTATTCCTTAATTTATTTATCGGACCACTTATAGTTTTGCGGGAAGGATACCAACCCCTTGGTATCTGGAATACACAGCTCGGCGTACAAGGATGGAATCAGACGTAGGCATTATCATCACCGGCTTTGTGTTAATAAAATTGGTAATATCTTGTGTAAATAGATTTATGTATTTGTGTCGGGATATTTTGTGGTTGATTTTTGCCTGTATTTTGCTTTAATGCAATAAATTTCGAAACAATGGTATCATATACAGGTCATGTCAACGAGATAGTCTCTGCAAAATATTTATTCTGATTGCAAAAGCTGGACCACAAAGTACATAAACAGCACTAAAATAAATCAACAGTTAGTTCACACCCGATATAAATCATATATTTAAGTATGGTAAGCTTTAAATGTGGAGACAAATCTCTCATATCTGTAAAGATGCAAGAAGCTTGTTACTGGGATAGCTAAGTCGTCAACTTGAGATAGATAACTTGTGCCCTCGAGATAATAACTTACTCTCACGACATACCAACCGATTCCCACGAGAAAGCTATGTCGTGGTATGGAGATACTAAGTCATTCCCACGAGATACTTACTCGTTCCTACGACATTCTAAGTCGTAGCCACGAGATACTTATACATCGTGAGACCTTGAACAACGAGCTTTGCTCATACTCATAGCTATCTCACGGCCAGAACTTAGTATGTCGTGCAAAGGAGATAATATCTCATGGTCATGACATAGCTATCTTATAAAAACGTAGTAAGTCGTGGGAACAAGACAAAATAGTATCTTTTGGCCATGACATAGCTATCTCGTGGCTATCAAAGTCAGGGGACCGAGTTAGTATCTCGTGGCCACGACTTAGTATGTCGTTAGAACGAAATGATATATCCTGACCACGACAAAGCTATCTCGTTGTCAAGACCCAGTAAGTCACGGGAACGAGATAGTATCTCGTGGCCAATGACATTCATGTAGCTATCTCATAGCTACAATTATGTTTGTCGTGGGGACGAATTAGGTACAATCTCCTAAGTCGTGGCCATGAGATATTAACTCGCTCCCAAACATTGTCAATCTAGAGACGACACCGTCACAATACTTGTACTGTTATCATGTATCGTGTTGTGACTAAAAGTCCTAGACAGATTATTTAGATGAAATATGAATTTTAGAGCATTTTTACATGTAGACGGAAGAATAGATAGAGGTATAACATATACACGGAGGGCAACTAGTAAAATTTTGACGGGATGTGCATCCGGGTTGTGCATTTGCAAAGATGAAAATTCTACCCGAATCAATACTAGCAAATCAGATTAAAGTATACACGCAGCTGTACCAAAGCATATATCGATGACATCTATTGATAATAAATCAAACAATCAGACAAGTTTGCTCACTGCCGGACATCAGCTACAGAATTTGTTTTGCATGGGGTTATCGGTGTTATCAATTAGTGGTAATTAGTTGATGATAGTGGAATAGATAAAATATTATCCCGTTATCCTGGAGTGTCATGCAAAGCTCGAAATTATTCTCAACTTTTGAAATTTACAAAATACATACTACTACACTTAAAAGAGATACCCCCATGCATTATAAAAACAAGATAAAATCTACGAAAAAAAAAAACACAGATGATCCCCCCTTCGGTAGATACATTTATACCAATATCTAGAATGAAACCACACACCAAGGGAAAATAATGTGATATCATGATATTCAAACTTCAGGCCTTTTCTTTGTAATAAAAAGTACAAAATGTAATGTATTACGAAGCCGTATAATATATATACGACGATTCTGTCCGTTAAAATTAAGATATATATAATAGATGATTTGCCAGTTACGGAAGTTCTTGTCAGTTCTAGTCAAATTTTGTTATTTTTGGTCAAACCTTCAAAGGGAAGTAACTCCTACACCGGACAAACAAACATTGAACATGCACACTTGTTTTAAAGTATGGTCTTCGTGTTTAGCAAGTTTGGACAAAGTAATTTCCTACACAATATTTATGATATTCTCAACAAGTTAGCATATTTTGGAACCTTTAATACTTTCTTAGTCACTGAGGAGACAGTTCAAGTTAGTACAGTTGTTTATCTTGTTTAGCACTTTAAAGCATGGAAAGCGGTATTTGGGATTGGGTTTTGAATCATGTTGCTGACTAAACATCGGCTAGAAACTTTTGATTAAAAACGCTTTATTTTTTGGTTGATTTTCACAAGCAGGGAACCATTCTGTCCCCTTGAGATTTTTCAAAAAGTTACATCCCTTTTGGGTTTGCTAAATTTATTCTGTTGATTGCAGAACTGGCAAATGGTCTATTGTGTTAAAAATTACTCTAACGCTTTGTTACACTGTATATATGTCAAAAAAGAAGGAAATAATTAAGATAAACGGACGGTGTGAAATGTACAATTTATACCAAAATTACCGTGAATGTTACCGTATCTTTATAATTTTACAGTTACTGTATTTACTCCGTTTATTTTGATGTTTGTATTGACATAATACTTGTTTACAAATTGAGAAAAAGGTGTCTAATCAATGTGACGGTAAAGGCACATTTCCATGCTCAATCCATCCTAACATGTCCATGGAAAATACAAAGAAATAAATACAAATTGTACGTGACCCGTACGTGATAAGAGCGTGCCAAATAATTATGTTACAGTTCTGTAATGTTTGCTTTACATACAAGAAAAAAAAAGATGAGGTACAAATTCAAATTCTTTTTCACTTAATTTATTAAATTTACAATTAAAGTAAAGGTTGTCAGAGAATGACCTATATGCGTTAACTTTGCAGTATAAATTACAATTCGTTTTATTAATTTGTGGGTTAATGGACTTTTGTTGTTAAAGGCACTTGCTGCTATAAAAGAGGAGCAAGGCATTTTTATTGATTTGACACACTTTCATCCCGCTGTTTCTTATCAACAAAGTTAAGAGGTATGTAATGCTAAAGTAGAAGCGCGTAAAAATAACATCATACCGCCATAATATGGTAATTAAGATTTCTTTAGAATGTTAACACATAATAATTATTCACTGTAATACTACACCATTTGAACTTTATTTTTATTTGATAGATTTAGTTTATAAAAATGCATGATTTTGCCAATAAAAAAAAGAAACAAACTTAAAAAATATATTTTAAATTGCACAACAAGTGTTCATGGAGGTTAATATTTTTTTCAAATAAAAAGAAAGTAGACTTTCGGAAAGAAGGGCGTAAAGTTTAAAAAAATATATATATATATAAAAGTCTGACTTTTTTCATTAAATATCCTACTTCATTTCACGTGCAATTCTCACACAAAGTGTTTTTGCAGGTACATGCAAAGAAGTTAAAAGAATTTCTAGAGCGGTTACAGGGAGCGTACAGTGTGGAAATGGACTAATTAAATTTGTTGATTATATAGACGATTAATTTTACGCTGTTTAAAATGTACAGTTCAAAGTATATTTTGTTAAATAAGTGTTTACACTAGAAACTAAAACTTTGACTCATTTATAAAATACAAGCAAAAGTAAATATATAGATTTCACCTCAAGATTCCGTTCATTACCATATCTTATCCACTAGAGATAGTTAACTTTTAAAATTTTAATTGCAAGGCTTGCAACTATCGAGAGTGGATAAAGTATGGTAGTAATCGGGATAAAGTGGTGTAATCTTTTTTCTCTAATGATGAATGATGAAGACCGAGAATTGTATTCCGAATAGATTTGGCGGGAAATAGCACGGGGCTTTATTCAACATACGTTGAATATTGAATAAAGAAAATCTATCTACCGGGTTAAAACCGGTTGAAACTTGACATATCATTAGAGGAACAATTATAATTATATTTAATAGTTGATTAAATTTTATTTTGTATTTTCACAAACAGATAAGATACAAATTAATATAGCGGACTTCGGAAGTTTCCTCTATTGTTTATGGCTTAGGGGAATGATCCACAAAAAAATACTTATTTACCAAAAGCTCATCATATTAACAGAACAGAAATGTGATTTTTTTTTAACAAAAGTTGATTGTATGGATCAAAAAAGGTACATACTTGTGTGAAATAAGCATTAGTTGAAAATTTATAACCCTTTTTGGATACACACAGTAACCTGTTAGGGAGATTGTTCCCAATCTGATAAAAGGTATAGAGCTGTCATTAAAAATAAATGTTTTCTTTCATTTACAAAAACTCAAATAAACATACATAATTGATTTACAGAGAGTAACGAGCAAACATAATTATACGGAGAAATTGTCAACAGTGAATTATTTCAACAATATTTTAATTTTTGCATCCTTCGAGCTCGAGCATAAACTTTCTCATAGTTTTATTCTTATATATGCGGAATCATGCAAGAATTTATAATAGGTGTCGCTTTTGTATTGTTGAATACAAAAAAGCCATTCATGCAACATAAAGTTGTTCCATTTACTTAATTTCCCGTATAATTTGGATTTCAATCAATGTACATCCAGGTGGAATTGACTACAGACTGACATTCTGAAAACGATCTTTTCATATAGTACCCTAACTGACAAAACATGCAGAATTTCATTTTAAAATTATTCAGCTTACATGTACAAGCACTGATGATAATTAATGGATTAATTATAGCAATTTGAAATTTGTAACGTTGATGTTTTTGTTTTCATCGAAATGAAAGGCGTAATATGTTTCAATTTAAAATTTGATATATTAATACGACCACAGAAGATAGATAAGAATTGGATTATTTCCCTTTTCTATTAAAGATCAAGCAAGTTTTTAGTTATCTCCCTTCGCTACATTCATTAACTAGTCTAAGGGAAGTAACTAGAATTCCTCAATGTTTCGCATGAAAATTATGGAATTTCATAATATTATAAAATTTCCTAAGTGCCTCGACTGTATAAGCTCAATAATGTTTTGCCCGGTGACCCCTTAATTTTTATCCTTAATTTCAGTTTATATGTCTTTGGGGGTCATTCTGACAAAATTTTATTCAATTGGTGTTATTTTGTCACATTCAATATTGGATAAACATTGGTCATGTTAAACCTATGAAAAATACAGCGGAGTTCAGTTTCCAGCCAATTTTTGAAACACTTAAATCTCAAAAATTACATCAGTAACCTATCAATTTCTTTGGCTTAATTTACTTCTTTTTCAATTTTTAAACAAAAAATCACTCTCAATTGAAAGTCTTGCTATTTTAAAATTGACCAGCGAACATCCTTAAAACGGGAGATGTTGGTAATATATATAGAGACGGCCAGAAATTTTTTTTATTTTTTTTACAAAACAAATAAGCCAAATGTTGAATTTTGATAGTGCATTCATATCTGAAATTCTCAGATGAACAAGTACACCATAACTGACAATATACAGACCATACACCCCAAGCACGGGGGATCTTTTAAGGAAATCCACACTGCAAGAGAGACAATAATCAAATAAAGGGATATAGAGTAAATGATCATGGGACAAAACCCCTATAAATTTGTGGTAAGATAAAGCAAATGGAACAACGCTTTGATTGTTGTTCTTCATCTTGAAGTCATCATGATGCCTTTAACAAAGAGCAAACACTCTAACCTCATGGTAAGTTCAAGACTGCCCCTAGCAACGGTTTACGCGGAATTCACTTGATGAATGTTGAACAACGGCACATCCATCCCCTTTATTACATAATTTTTGTCAGCTAGACTCTGTAAAAATATTATAAGAACTTGTTTTAGCGTTATTTTTCTTTTCTTTCAGGGTTTTCTTTTCTTCTTTATAAAATTTATACTAGCGTGTAAACTCAAGTAGATGACATGTAAACGTTGAAAATTTATTTACAATATTATATCTCCTAGGTTATGTGTACACTAAATCGTAAGATTGTAAATCCATGCACTTTTTGATTTTTTCATCAAAGTCAGTCGTGACACGTAACATGAATGCCACAATAACGAATAATAATTGATTTTTGTTTTGACATTTTCAGTTTTTAACAATCTCTCCTGTTATTCCGGTCTGCTATCATTTTGTGTATTAAATAGCGACTTTATGTCTAAAATTTCAGCATCATGATTAATAGATGAAAACACTGTTTATTTACATGTATCAAAGTGTATGCATATGTTTCCTCGTATCCAAAGTGAATTATACCTATACAATTCGTTCGTAATACTTTGTTTTCCATACACTTTAGCAATCAAATACTCGAGTTTTAGAAGTGGGCTGTAAATCCAAAAGCTGTTTAAAATTTAGACGTATTTTTTTTTAAATAAAATGCTGGAAACACCGGCGGATCAAGCCTTTGAAAAAGTGGGACTCTTGTGGGGTTTTTTGGCCAGTTTTGTCAATTTTAACCTAATTTATAAAGAATTAAAAAAATTCGACAAAGTATAAAATTAATTGTGTTATACTCTTGGACACTTATATAAAGTTTAAACTGAGAAGGGATTTGGATGTTGCCTTCTCCGCTTTAAATTTAATAGATATCAACTATGCCGATCGTTCATATGAGATTGAAATATTTGCATTTTAGCTGTTTTCCATTCTTGCCATACTAAATTTATACATCTTTTGTTAAAAATGACCTCAAAAGTGGGAGATATTATATGTCGGTGCTTATTTCGATTATCGCGACACATCATTTATATTACCTTATAAGATTGAAATATTTTTGCATTTTAGCTTTTTTCCTTTCTCTCGATAGTAAATTTATACATCTTTTGTTAAAAATTACCTAAAAAGTGGCAGATATTATATGTCAGTGCTTATTTCAATCGTCGCGACACAACATTTATATGTATTTTTCCCAATATTACCTTTTAAGATTGAACAATTTTGCATTTTAGTTTTTTTCCTTTCTTGCGATACTAAATTTATACATCTTTTGTTAAAAATGACCCCAAAAAATAATTTCTGATTTGATACATCAATGTTTCTGCACTAAAAACGGAGAACGCAGATACACTTACTTACAAGTAGGGAAAGACAAAACATATTATGTAAAGAACCACACTGAATCAAACAAGACGTACACGGAGAATGACGTAATAAAGGTGTTGGAAACAACGGCAGCAGAATACCAAAGGAACAAGGGAAGCGATGACTACAAAAATCGAAATCCAAAGACATGGCAAAAACGGTAACAGATAAAAACAAAGACAAAACAAGGACGTGAGACAGCTACAATGCACGGAAATAAAAAGATAACATTAAGAACTAAAGCACTCATAGTGTGAACTCCCATGAAAACCGGGAGTGACATCAGGTGCTCCGGAAGGGTAAGCATGTCCTGCTCCAATAGCGACACCCGTCACACGATCAGTAAGGTATATATTGTTTTGAAAGTTCTGATATGTAGCTGATTGGAATTGCCATTGTCTAACCCTTAGACAAAACCAATAAAAATCCATGGTACTTGTTACTTCTCTAACCCTCAAACAGTACCAAGGTTAAAAATTTGAAAAAAGCTGTAGTAAGTCTCCGGAGTATTAAAACATTAACCAGGACAAATCAGTAGCACAGACATCACCGACGAAGACAAAACTAAAATGTTACAGTATGATACACAAGACAACACAAAAAACTAAAACCACTGATAGTGTGAACTCCTATAAAAACCGAGAGTGACATCAGGTGCTCCGGCAGGGTAAGCAGGTCCTGCACCGTTAGCGGCACCCGTCACACTATCAGTGAGTCAATCCAGGGTTGAGTCAAATCCGATTATGTCAAATCAGTGAAGACGTGAAATCTAGCTGAAATAGTCCGTTTTCATTTAGGACACAGACACGTCATATCTGTCAATGATGTCATGGTGACGGCCATAGAATTTCTGAATTTATGAAAGTAACAAAGGCTGAACAAATTCCTGACAAAGCAGCTTTTGGGACAGTGTTTTTGCTCTAACTAAAAAGTCTCTGTATAAACTGCATGCCCGACAGTAACGAATCAACTGTGAAATGTACACTCCATAGGCTGCAGAGGTAGGTATATTGCTGTTAAGAAAGGGAAAGTTCACAATTGGGAAGCTAAAATCATCACGTTTGTCATACAGCTTAGATTTCAAACGTCCATTTTCGTCAACGTAAATTATAAGATCTTAATACGAAGCTGAAGCAGGTGTATCGGTAGTCTCTTTAATTTCAAGCTCATTGGGATAGATCTGGTGTAAATATTCCTTGAATTTTGGATTATTAAGCGAAAGTACATCGTCTATGTAGCGGAAGCTGAAATTAAAGGACTGGGCTAAATGTTTTTTGTTTTTTCTGTGTAAGCCCTTGTAAAAACTTCGCCTGATACGAAAAAAGGAAGAGATCAGTGTGACGCGCAGTTAGTTCCCATGGGAATCCCGATTGTCTGTTGAAAAACACGGCCTCCAAATTCGACAAAAATATTATCTATTACATATTCCAACATCTTGATTACGTCATTCTCAGTGTACTTCTTGTTTGATTCAGTGTGGTTCTTTACAAAATATGTTTTGTCTTTCCCTACTACTAAATAAGTGTATCTGCGTTCTCCGTTTTTAGTGCAGAGACATTGATGTATCAAATCCGAAATTACTGTTTTCAATTTATTGTGTGACAGGGTAGTATAAAGAGTAGAAAAATCAAAGGTTTGTATGCTGTGGCAATGGGTAAGACTGTTAGAGGATAGCTGTTCGAGAAGATCTTTAGAATTTTTTAGAATCCACATCTTATTGACGCCGCTCGTGGAGTAGACTTTATCACAATAACTTTTCAGGCCATCTCTGACTGCGGTCAATAAAGTAGTAAGGAGCTTAGAAAGTGGCTTAGTGGTGCATCTGGAAGACCACGCAATAAATCTCTGTTTGTATGGGTTCTTATGAAGTTTAGGGACCCAGTAGATGTAGGGGAGCTGATTGTTATCATCATTCGCTTGGATGCCAAAGGATGCAAAAACAGAGTTGTGGTTTTCAATAATCTCCTCCCTTGATAGTGTAGTGGGAGTATAAGTAGGGTTTCCTGATGAACTGTCAGGAAAAAAAGAGATAGATCTATTGATTTTTTTAATAGATAATTTATCTATTAAATGTTTTAATAGATAATAAATTTGTCGAATTTGGAGGTCGCGTTTTTCGACATAGGAACTAACTGCGCGCTGTTTTTAGCTGATCTTTTTCTTTTCTCGTATGAAGCCAAGTTTTTACAAGGGCTTACATGGAAAAAAACTAAAACATTAGCCCAGTCCTTTAATTTTAGCCTCCGCTACATAGACGATGTACTTTCTCTAAATAATCCAAAATTCAAGGAATATTTACATCAGATCTATCCCAATGAGCTTGAAATCAAAGAGACTACTGGTACACCTACTTCAGCTTCGTACTTAGTTCTGTTTTTATACATTGATGAAGAAGGACGTTTAAAATCGAAGCTATATGACAAACGTGATGTTTTAACTTCCCAATTGTGAATTTTCCCTTTCTGAGCAGCAATATACCTACCTCTCTAGCCTATGAAGTGTACATTTCACAGTTGATTCGTTACTGTCGCGCATGTAGTTTATACAGTTATTTTCGTAATAGAGCAAAAACACTGTCCCAAAAGTTACTTAGTCATGGATTTTTCAGCCTTTGTTACTTTCATTCCGTCAGAAATTTTATGGCCGTCAGATGACAGATATGACGTGCCTGTGTCCCAAATGAAAAAAGACATTTTCGGCTAGATTTCACGTCTCAACGGATTTGACATAACCGGTTTTGACTCAACCCTGGGTTGACTCACTGATAGTGTGAAGGGTGCCGCTGGTGGAGCAGGACATACTCACCCTTCCGGAGCACCTGATGTCAATCCCGGTTTTCATGGGAGTTCACACTATGAGTGCCTTAGTTTTGATGTCGTCTTTTTACTTCCGTGTATTGTAGCTGTCTAACGTTCTTGTTTCGTCTTTGTTTTTCTTTTTGCCGTTTTTGCCATGTCTTTGGATTTCGATTTTTTGGGGTCTTCGCTTCCCTTGTTCCTTCGATGTTCTACTGCCGTTGTTTTTTTTTAGAAGACTGCTATTAAAAATATTGAAAAATCTACTCTTTTTTATAGTTCAAATTATTAATAATCTTATATATTTTTTTGCATCATTTAAAGCTCTTTTTAGAGGTTTATTTACACCACTGTACCGGGACAAGCACGCATAGTCAAAATGACATTGTATTTAGGCCATATACATGTTTTTTCTCGCTTTGAGTGACGGGCTTTGAGCATGTCTGAAAAGAAATTACAGCAAGGAATTTGCTTTTTGTATCATACTTTTCGCAAAATATCACCAGAAAGAAACTGATCAATGTTTAATTTTACACGTTGTTGAGCTGAAATTTTGTGGTCATTCCATACAATAGTTAACTCCTTATTTTACGGAGTTTGCGTTTGGAGCCAAAATGAATGCACTCTGTTTTTTCACAAATGAAGTGGCAATTTTTTGTACACCAACAAATAACTTTGATGACAATTTCTACCTGTGAAAGCATATGAAAATAAACCAAACATTACAATGGCCTAAAATCGACTGTAACAGGTGATGACAGTGCATCTCAGTACATGTAAATCCTAAAAACATCTATCCTCACCTGTGACAGTTAATGATAGGCCAATATAGACCAAAGAAGGACTGTCACTATCAGCGACAGTTCATCACAAGCATGACAGTCTTTAATGGTAAAGAAGTACAATAACAAGTTGTGACAGTTATTTACATTACAGGTAAAGACTGTCACTGACTGTCATATACTTTTACAGTGCTAGGCTTCTTGACACAGTCAAAGTTATGTCGATCAATCACTGTAAAGGACTGTCTCAATCCAGAACAGTACTTCATAGGTCTCCCATATCTTTTACAGAATGCTTACAGTTTGACAGAGAGAGAAAAAAAACTGTCTCTGGTATTTCTCTTTTGGATCATAGTTTAAAGGTTTTGATAAAATTCACTCTAAATGTATTTTGCGGTTGGTTTTCTGCAATTTATAGTGACAATTTTGAAAATTCTGACCTTTACACAGTGTGTAGAAGTTTTTAAATAGAGTATTCGTAAAATAATATTGGAAAATAAAAAAGGAGGTATAATTCAGTTTAAATTTAAATTTCTGAACTTTAAATGTGTATAACTTCTTTTTATTTCTCAACAGATTCTCGTCAACTTGGTTTGATTGGAAAGTCCGTTCAATTATCTTTCATTTTTTGTACAAATCTTACGTTTATGCAATCGGGTCTGAGCGCCACGCTACGCTACACGCTGCAACTAAAGAGTCCATAGTTTTCCTGTATTTTGGTTTTAAGAGTTTTATTTGAGTTTGATTTAATTGATTTTTGTCTGTGTTTGTCTTTTTTTTTTAGATGGGGTTGTTAGTTTGTATTTTTTTTTTGTTTGCCTTGTCGTCTACTGGTTACGCGTGAATTGGAGAGGAAGCGTTAAAAAAATGTAGTAAATGCAAATTTTAATCACAAAAATGTGCTGACTTTGAACTATAAGGCTATAAACTTTGGCTTTTAGTAGAACTTTATTTTATTCCTATCAGTTATGATATTTTTTTTGGGGTAAAACAATGATATGACCATTTCACGGGTAGGCAGTGAAAGTGAAAGTTTATTTTTGATAGTAGTATACTTCCGGTTGAGTGCATTTTTTTTATAAATGACAGTAAATAAGCTATGGTTCTCAGAATATGACCAATTTAACAGACAAGTAAGGAAAAATCAATGGTGGTATGATACCTTTGAGTGAAAAATCACAAAAAATAGAACTTGCCCCAGTCTTGTTTATTCTGGTACAAAACCATCAATATAGGTCCAAATTCAATTGTATTAGCCAAATTTGACCTTTAAAGCTTTCTATCATCACACTGGAGCTGAAACATTAGTGCGATGGATTTTTTTTTCAGAAAAAAAAGGACAAAACCTGATATATCCATACCAATTTTATTTTCCATAATTCATTGCATTCTAGTTACTGTAAAAAGAGGGGATACAAAGAAACTGAAATAAACAAAATCATCAGAGAAACAATTACATTAGACAGACAAAAGTTACTAGAGGACACAACTCACAAAAAAGAAAAGCTTAGTGTTTGTAACAAAATACAATTCGACAATCAATACCATTAAAAGAAGATTGTTGCAACATTGGCACGTACTCCTACAAAATCAAAGGTGCAAAGACATATTTAAACCTCCACCGATAGTGGTTTGCAGTAGGAACAAGAATTTATAAGAATTATTAAAAAAATAGCGTCAGTCTTCTATTCTCTACAGTTAAACAGTTCATTAGAACAACGTGCAATAGAAATAGTAAGTTGATGCAATAAATGGGTGTATGGTCCAACATAAAGTATTGTGAATTAAACAAAACTAAGCTGCAATAACAAAAGCGACTGACCACTGATGAGACCAACCGCTTATTAGAAATAGGGGTCGAAACACCTAAATAAGAAAGAAAAAAAAAAACAACGGAAAAAATAACAATGACCGAAATGTACAAGCACAGGTCAAAATCACAGTACACTTAAAACAGTATTTAAACAACTAAAAAGAATATTGGAAATACAGCACAAGATAAGCTCTCAATAAATAAAAAGGACAGTTTAAAATCAACATTACTCAATTGTGCAAGACATATGCTTGTTATTATGGAACAATACTTCTGGTGGCTTTTGAGTTTGTCATTTCCGAGATAGGACTCGGTGATTTAACTTCACAAATGAAAAATACAGTATACACTGTGTTTAAGTAATAAATAGCTTACAAATTCAAGTTATTGAAATTTCAGACCTTAATTTTGCATTTTCATAATGTTCAGTTTTGACGGTATTAGCCGAAGGATGTAGTGATACTAATTTCCAAAGTATCATAGTATTTTCGGTGGAATTTCTAATAATATGGCATATTAACCAAGGATATATAGTGCAAGATGAAGAACAACAGTAAAAGCGTTGTTCCTTTGCTTGTTTTTACCATGTATTTGTAGAGACTTTGTCTCATGTACATTTACTCCATATCCTTTCATTCACCATCTCATTATTTTGTGAATTTTTCTTAAAGTTGTCACCAGATCTTAGTCAAACTTTGCAGAATTGCTGGAAAAACATAGATGAAAAAAAAATATATGATATAAGCTAATTTTATTAGAAAGAAGAGACCCTTTAGGTATCATACAACCAAAAGGAAATTCTTCGGCAAAATGTTGTATGATAAAATAAAACTAATCAATGGAGTATGTATATTTCTATCTGATGATTGAAATAGTTTTGCATCCAATGTTATTAACCTGCATACTGTTAACCTGCAGCTCAACATCTTAGGTACCCCCAAAATCTTAATTTTTAAAGTTGATTTTTGATAGTAGCATACTTCCGGTATGCAGGGCTTTTCTTATATTCAATAAAAGTTGTCCTCAAAATTTTGTGGAGGCTCATAATATATCTATTTAATTACATAAGAAGTTTCGCTTTATTTGAAACAACAGTAAATGTGCTAAATTTCTACGAATATGGCCAATTTAACAAAGACAAGCAGGAAAAAATCAATGGTGGTATGATGACTAATATGTTATATTGCACAACTCCCCCACCGACTATTTTTTCGTACCTAAAAAATAGTCGGTGGTGGAGTTGTGTAATATAACATATTAGTATTGTGTTTAAAAAAAAAAAAACATCCTGAAAGAGAAAATAGTTACACAGAAAAAGTGATAAAAAA